>JAOWBR010161557.1:0-12245 GCA_028571145.1 Dionaea muscipula
TCCCGGATTTGTTGCTCATGGGGAGTCTGGATATGTTTGCCGGTTGAAGAAGTCTTTATATGGTTTGAAGCAATCTCCCCGAGCCTGGTTTGGGGGATTCAGTTCCATGGTCTTGGAATTTGGCATGCAGAGATCGGTAAAGGATCACTCAGTCTTCTACCAGCATTCCAATGTTGGCTTTATCTTCTTAGTGGTCTATGTGGATGATATCATTATTAGTGGTTACTTCCCTGAAGGGATTTCTTCAAAACCATTTCAGACGAAAGATGTTAGACCTTTGAAGTACTTTCTGGAAGTTGAGGTGGCTAGTTGCAAGCATGGTATCTTTCTATCTCAGCGCAAGTATGCGCTTGATCTGCTTCAAAATGCAGACATAATGGGTGCAAAACCCAGTGACACTCCCATACTTCCTGGAGTGAAGCGTGCACCTGAAGGTGTTGTGTTTGATGATCTAGACAGATACAAACGTTTGGTGGGAAATCTGGATTATCTCACCATTACCTGCCCTGATATTACGTTCTCTGTGAGCGTTGTGCGTCAGTTTATATCTGACATTCGCACTCCTCATTGGGAAGCAGCATTGCATGTCCTTAAGTATATCAAGGGATACTTCAGTCGTGGCTTGCTGTATAGTAATCATGGACATCGTCGTATAGAGGAGTTTTCGGATGCAGATTGGACAGATTCATCGTTTGACCGAAAAACTATTACTGATTATTGTGTTTTTGTTGGTGGATTTTTTTTTTTTAGATATCTTAGGTCTTCGGGCGAACCCGACTAATCTTGGGGAAACAATCCCACCGGACGCTTGCAGGGGCCCAATTAAAGCCAAGACTTTTAGGCCTTGTACGTTCATGGCCCATTGTTGGTGGAAACTTAGTCTCGTGGAAGATTAAGAAATAATCTGCCGTTGCCCGATCTAGTGCCAAGTCAGAGTATTGTGCCAGTGATTTCACCTTTCTTCGACAGTTATTTGATGAGTTGAGATATTCAGCCCCTCGGTCTGCTTAGATATGGTGTGATAACCAATCTGCCATTTATATTGCATCCAATCTAGCTTTTCATGAGCGGGCCAAGCATATCGAGGTTGATTGTCACTTTGTGAGAGAGAAGTTGCAAGTTGGAGATATCGAGTTGAAGCATGTGAAGACTAATGAACAACTTGATGGTATCCTTACTAAATCGCTTTCGGGAAACCGGGTTGATTACATATGTAACATGTTGGGCATGATCAATATTTATATTCCAACTTCAGGGGGAGTGTTGTTAGATAAGAGTTTTTTAGATAAGGGTATTTTGGGTTTTTCACCTTGTACTATATATATCCCTTCGAGTAATTGAACAAGTAGAGATTTCCCTTTCACTCTTTCAACATTTCAAGTTTGCATGCTTTACATGAGCTGCATTTCTTAAACAGACTGATGTGCCATATCTACTGGTCATTTAATTGGGCCCAACTGTTATTGGAAGGAAAAAGTTGCTAGCTAAGGCACTTGTGCTTTCTACATGTTTCTTGGCATACTATGATGATGTATATCTTTGTGTAGTGGCTTTTTCATTTAAAATAAATTCTTGTATACTAAACTAATTGAAGATAATTTCTCTTTTCAATTTTCCTACTTTCTCCAGCATTTGGGTTGATGAATTGCATTGGTCCCTTTAGTTTGAGTTCACATCTCTATTTGATCCATTCATATTGCTCGAGTGGCATCAGCCTATCATTACATTATGATTTTCTCCTATTGTTCTGATCTGTTAATATGGATTACATAGAGGACATGTCTAAATGCTCGCCACCTCCTTCAAAGAAGATCTCTAAGTACGCTCCGTTGATTCATGTGATGAAGGTAGTTTAAATCCTAGATTGTGTAGTCTTCTTTCACCGATAAGATCACTGAACTTATCCAACAAGCTATGAATTGGTCTTATGCAGGTCAAACCTGAGAGGATTAATCTAATTATTGGCACTGGAGGTAAAAAGGTGAAGAGCATTATTGAAGAATGTGGGATTGAAGCTATCGATGCACTAGAGGATGGAACAGTAAGCTCATATGTTCAATAGGTGTTCATTTTACATTCTTTTTGATGATTTTGATTTGCATTTTGCTTGCGCTCTTTGCAGGTGAAAATCATTGCCAGGGATTTGTCGAGCATTGAGAAATCAAAAGCCATGATTGACAGTGTCACAATGGTTCCAACTGTTGGAGATATCTACAGGTCTTGTATCTCAGGAATGAAACTTTTAATTTCACAGATGCAATGTAATGTCATTTATTGCAGTTTAACCATCCTGAAAGATGAGAAGAGGGAAGCATATAATCCTTTTCAGGAAAGGCAAAAAGTTGAGATATAAATCTGTATTTTGAGCATGCATCATTCAATTCATGCAAAAACTTATCATAAAGACATAAAAGTGAGATAATGGGGAAAGCAAGAGACTTGAACCTAGTGAAATTAGTGGAGGCTGAGAGGAGATTCAGAGGAATTCCATCTAGTGCTATTTAGGAGGTACCCAGAAGGCAACAATTTAAGATTGAAGCAAGAAAGATCGTGTTCGATACCCTTCCTGGTAATATTGCATTATTTGCAAATTCCCAATGAGTCAGTAATAGAAGAGCTCAGTCGAAAATCTACCCATTACTTATGTACAGACATACATCTATATACAAGTACATACATCTTTAGGAGTTATTGTTGTTTTACTGTAAAATGCATAAATTGGTCATAGGGTCGTGGAGAATGCATGGAGTTAAGTATGTAAAGCATGGAATAGTTTTCTGAATTGTTTGTGTATGAATGAGAGTGTGTCTTTGTTATCTTGGATGATTTATGCATAATGTCCTAAAGATGGCAACTGCTGCTGACTACCTTTAATCATCATCATCATCATCATGACCTTATCCCATTAGGTGGGGCCGGCCGCCCGTGTCCAATGGACACGTACACGAGAGATCCGAAAAAAATAGTGCGCTGGCTGTCGGTTACCTAACACGCACTATTCTAATCTAACCAGAAAGGTTATGACAGAGTAAAAAATAAAATGTGAAATAGTAATATAGATACTAACACCTACCCTATGAACGGAAAGGAAAACAAAAATACTACTCCTTCAAACAATGACGGCAGAGCTCGGGACCCTAATGAAAAACCTGACTATGTCATGCTCTAAAATGAACGATAAAAAGCAAAAGTATGGTAAGGAGACACCAAAATAATGATCCACCCTAGCAGTAAAGTAAGCCGATGACGCCCAACGAAGAACTCACTAAGACTGAACCTATAAACATCAACCAAAATACTAACGTGTCCACCGACCACTAAGTGGGATCCATCACAGTTATCCGTCTCTTCCACTTCATCCGATGCATAACATCCTCTATCGTAAGTTACAACATGGCTAAGTCTGTATGGATCACTTGATCCTAAGTTTTCTTTGGACGTCTCTGGTTTCTCGTACCTTCCAAAACCAAGGACTCCACCCATCTAACTGGGGCATCTCTCGGTCTTCTCCATATGTGGCCGGTCCAACGTAGACGTTCCTCTCTCATCTTATCAACTACCGATGACACTCCAACCTGCCGACGTATCTCCTCATTTCTTATTTTCTCTCTACGGGTAACTCCACACATCCAACGTAATATACGCATCTCTATCACCACTACTCTCTTTGCATGACTCTTTCTAATCAGCCAACATTCAGTCCCGTAAAGTAAAGCTGGTCGAATCGCCCTCTGATAAAATTCATCTTTCAATTTCAAAGATACTCGTCTATCGCACAGAATGCCTAAGGCGGCTCTCCATCTTTGCCAACCTGTGTTTAGCCGATGTGTTACGTCCTTGTCGATCTCACCATCATCTTGAATAATTGATCCTAAGTATTTAAACTTGTTCGTCCTATGAACATTCCATCCATCCACCATCACTGAGGGGGCATCCCGCTCCTCCCTTTTAAATGGGCACCACATATACATCGTCTTGTTCCTACTAATCCGTAATCCTTTAGCCTCAAGGGTCGTTGTCCACCTTCGCAACTTATCCTCTACACCTTCTCTAGTCTTTTCCATCAAAACAATGCCATCCGTAAAAAGCAAGCAACAGGGCGCGTCCTCGCCCACGTCCATCGTGTTACAAACAAGTATGGGCTCAATGTTGATCCTTGATACACTCCAATGGTAACGGAAAAGTCGTGAGTGAGCCCTCCAGTCGTCCTGACACATATCGTCGCCCGTGATTACATGTCCTTAATGACATTAATATATTTCTTACTCACTCTCTTCTTCTGTAACACCCACTACACCACTTCTTGCGGCACCCTATCATATGCCTTCTCCAGGTCAATGAAAACTAAGTGTAGGTCTGTCCTCAATGTCCTAAATTTTCCCACCATCTCACGCATAATATGAATGGCCTCCATAGTAGAGTGTCTTGGCATGAACCCAAACCGGTTATCAACTACTTTAGTCTCCCTACGCAACCACCACTCTATTACTTCTTCCCATAGCTTCATAGTATGACTCATAAGTTTAATTCCTCGATAGTTTGTAGTTTGTACATGCCTGTACATTTCCCTTATTCTTATATATAGGTACAATCGTGCTTCTCCTTCAAACACCTGACATCTTCCCCTTCAAGATCATGTTAAACAATCCACATAACCAAAACACTCCAATTTCCTCCAAAATTTTTCACACTTCAATCGGCACACCATCTGGACCGACTGTCTTCTTACAACCCATATTCTTCTACGCGTTATTGAAGTTATTTTAAGTCTTCGGCCCCAAAGAGGGGAATTGTGTCGTGGTATCCATGTGGTCAACTGCACTTAGTTAGTGTTGTGGTTTCTTGGAAAGGTAAGAAGCAGTCAGTTGTTTCCAAGTCCAGTGCTGAGTTGTTACTAGGTCTAGAGCTGAGTCTGAGTATCGTGCTCTTACACATTTGACTAGTGATGGTACGCATATTGGTCAGTTGCTTGAAGAGTCGGGATATCTCGTTTCTCGGTCTGCTTAGTTGTGATGTGATAGTCGGGGTGCTATTCATATTATGTTTAATCCTTTTTTTCATAAGCGTACAAAGCATATTGAGGTTGAGTATCATTTTGTTGAAGAAAAGTTGAAGAGTGGGAATATCAATTTGCATCATGTGCGGACGAGTGAGCAGTTAGGGGATATCCTTACTAAGCCTCTTGCAGAGAGTTAGGTTGAGTTTATTTATAATAAATTGGATATGATTAATATCTATGTTTCAACTTGTGGAGAAATATTGTGAGTTCCTTGGGCTGATTTGATTGTAGCAGCCCATGGACCATTATGAGTTTATAAATAATACAAGTGAATCCTCCTATGGTTTGTGCCTTCTCGTCATATTCTATCTCTAGGTTAACAGTTAGAAAAGGCTTGATTGGTCGTCGTTGTTTTTGAGTGAAGATAAGTTCAATTACTTAGCAATTTCAGAATCTTTTTAGTATAGTTCTCTAGTTATTACCTGTTTGGATTGACGCTAAATGGTGGGAAGGGAGGGCAAGGGAACGATTCACCACTTTTGGGAAAAAAGACGTGGTAAGTAAGATGTGGTAAGTAGTAAGGAATGGTGATGAAATTCTCTATCGCGGTTAACAATATCACCACCAATTCTTAACCACCAATTTTGTGAGGAATGAAGGAAAATGTGAACTTCTAAAATTTCACTGCCAATTCTCAAACAAGATAAATTTTATTTCTCTTCCCTCCCCTCCCCTCCCTTTATCTCATTCCAAACAAAGCCTTAGTTCTATATGTACAACTTCCTATGGTTTTTAGTATGATTGGTGGTGAGGTGGTGGTGTTGGATGTAAGTTTGTACGGGTACCACAATGTTTAATATTTGTTAGTTTCTTGCTTTATATATCTAATTGGAAACATCATTAGATCGTTCAGGTGAGGTTTGAGGGAGGGGCTGATGATTAAGTGTGCTTCGTTTTTTTTTTTTTGTCTTTTTGGTGGAATAGTTCATATTTAGGACTTCGAGGATTTGGTTGACTTCTCTATCTGTTCCGTTGTTTATGCTTTTGTTGGAGGATGATGTCCATCTTGTTCACCAGGAATTGCGTAATCAAAACAATTGCACCATATGGAGTATTTGTTGAGATAGCACCAGGGCGTGAGGTAATACTATTAGCGGTGAATTCCAAATCTTTCTGATGTTCTTTGTTTTAATAACAGTTTCTCTTTATGATTTCTGCATCTCTGACTACTTTAGTTTTCTTGATTTGGAGTAGCACTTTTTGTTCTTTTCACATTTGAGATTTATGAAGCATTGGCAAATGCATACTATAAGACATTCTATTAAAGGTCATCCCTCAACATAAAATCAAAGGAATCTCATCCGGCACTCACAAATTAGGATTTTGTAACTTCATATGATTAATTATATTTAGCATATGACAGAGGAGGGACATATTCCTGATCCATGCTTCAAGCCCAGCAAGCATTTTTGTAGGGAGAATTATTAACCATTTAGCGAGCTTACTATGACAATTATTTCTTACTTCCCCCATTCATGCACAATAATGTACAAGACATGATGAGAAGATCTATGCATGATCCGCGCCTCAAGCCCAAAAGTTTTGAGGTGCAAATTTTCTTCCTGCTGGCCTTCCACAAGCTTGGACTTTTAAAACTTAAAACAAGTATATATATTGAAAAAATTTCATTTCAAAATTGCAATTGGTTAATACCATACACATAACGGAAAAAAAAAAATTCTCCAAATGATATTTTACTTCTTAATTTTCAAATTTGACTCAGGCAGAAATAGGTTCTAGTTATTGAACCGGTTCTGCAAGGGGAAAAGGTTTGCAGTATTGACCACAGATATCAACAATTTTTGTTCTTCTATGCAGGGACTTTGCCACATTAGTGAATTGAGTACAAATTATTTGCCCAAAGCAGAAGATGTAAGCAATGAAGTCAAGTTTACGACAAGAGGTTTTGAGTTCTTTGATGAAGTAACTTCCTATTGACTTTCATTTCATGTGTAGGTTTTCAAAGTTGGAGATCGGGTTGATGTCAAGCTTATTGAGGTTGGTATTGCCTGTATTCCTATATGCTGGAGTTGTCTCAGTCCATTTGATTTTAGTGCAGTAAGACCTGATATAATAGCTAGCGGCTTATCCATGCTTTTAGGAGCCATTGATCATAGGGCTAGGGCACCTGCTGCATCTAAGTATGCCTCCGTAGGAGTTGCAAGGCACATGACTTGTGGATATCAAGAACTCAAGAAATAGTTATTCCTTGCACGCCCGCGCGCACACAAAAAAAAGTAGAGAATGAATGTTAATTTTATCGTGCTTATATCTTGAATGTCCATTTAATTGAAAGTGGTGTTGAAACATGAGTTCTGGTTATGGAACAAAAAATCATCAAGAAGCGGTGTAGATGTAGCTTAGTTTGGTGACATTTGTGGGGGAGGGTATCAAAACATTAGAAAAGGGTTGGAGACTATAAAATAACCTTAATTAATTGTGTTGAAATTTGTTGTAAATACTACCCCCATCCACGTTAGGAGAAGTTTGGCTAGAGTGGTGGTGCTAAATAGGATAAAGGGCTAACCGTTGTTCTTGTTCCCGTTACAACCTTGGTAGGCTCATTAGATTTTAAGTTATTGTGGTTCAACAGTTTTAATAATCATAATATAAACTAACTCATAGTCATGTGTTTTTCAGGAAGTGATGTGATTAGAGCAAGTTTTAATAGGTATAGAGTAAATATTTTTAATATACCATTCCCATTTAACTTTAGATTGTCAAGGAAATTACTCTACCTCACATATGTGTTAGGTAGCTGACAACCAGCGTGCACATGTCCCGAGGACACGTGCGCACATGTTACGACCGTAATGACCCCTTGATACCTGCTGCCTAGCCGATTCTCACTCGTTTGATGATGCTGGAACCTAAGATGCTAGATGTGTATGACATGTTAGCTGGAGCCTGAAATGATAGCGACACTGGAACCCTAAGACTTGACTTAAAGGGATTGACATGTGTTTATATTTTATTAGAATTCACTGATATCTGGAGATATTAAACTGACAGGAGGAAATGACTCTAGGTGACCGTGCTTAAATAAAAGCATTAGGTACAGAGGGGAAGGGAGTAGTCGGTTGGTGTTTATTTAAATGCGTTATGAATATACTGACAGATAGAGTAATGAATTACAAGTAGTGGTGAGTTACATTTGTGGGGTCCACTGGCTACTGCAAGTACTGAACATGCACATAGAAATAACCTTGGGAGGACTTAGAACCAATTAAATGGTCTTGTCGGATAGAAGGTTTTGGCTATACGTTCTACGACAAAAGTACGGAATAATGATGAGGTCGAAACTAGTGAAAGGTGGTATCAAAACTTTTGGTTACTCGATTAAATCAAAGCGTATGAGTTTAGTTAGGATTAAATTTGATGTTCTTAAGGTTTTAGAATGAGGCCCGTCTTCTGACATCCACGAGATACGCTTTGATTCTTCCGCTTTAATTTCAGTGTTTAAGACTTCCGCTTTGAGATTTGATATCTAAGTCTTCCGCTAAGTTCTACATTTAAGAACTCCGCCATATATTTATAGCATGATTACGATACGGACAACATGATTTATGTGATGGATAACATGATGTCAGATGTATGAATGACCTATAGAAATAAGTATGAATGAAGGATTTAGTATAGACGCTTGGCTTAACCTATAACTTGTGACCTTGGCATACACTGGGAAAACGAGTATGAATAGACTGTCCATGTGATCAAAATTGTGAAGATTGATTCTTCCGTCGGAATTGTTGGATTTGAGTATGATTGTAGACTGCCTTATGTTATAGCCATGAATATGATGATGTTTTCACCCTTAAAATGATTTTGATTGACGTTGGAATGATGTTGGTCAATTAATCGAGATGTGGATACTTTCCTCTTGATGTTGTGATGAAGGGGGACGGTTGCCAGGGCCTAAACTTGCTGATCTGTTTTTGTTCTTCATGTAATTTGTGGTTTAAGAACAATTAAAAGTGTGTATAATTAAGGGTTGCCCATGGGGTAAGCCATCTGAGTTAAAGATGTTCCGTGATGTGTAGATGACTTGGGGCATGTCTTCAGGTGGGTTTTGGCGATTAAGGGATTGTCCTTGTGGTTACTAGTTAGAACTTTTGACTATCCGTAATGAGGTGAAGTCGTGTGCAATGTCCGGTTGGGATGCACTGGCGTGGTGCATCATTGTGCTATCTTGGTTGTTGATGGGGTGTGCGTATATTAGGGATTAGTATGGGTTATGAATATATCATGGGTGGTGTATACAAGTAAGTATGTACAATGGAGTTGGCTCTACTTATATTTACGTTATATTCATCGTACATTGTGTGCACGTCACGTGTCCTGAGGACACGTGCTGCGGACCCCACTATCTCACCTAGTGGGATGAGGTCGTGTTGATGATGATATGATGGCATATGTAAGGTCTTGGGTGAGGGACTTCTCACCATATGCTTGTAGGGTACTGAATTTTAATGTAAATTGTTTAAACTAATTAAACTACTCGGGAGCACATAAGTCAAGTAGACAAACAGGTTGATTTTAGTTTGAAAAGGTCTTACCTGACTTTGTTTATACTACACATATCGACCTATATTGGTAATTGTCTCATGAATACAACTTTGGTCATTTCTGATGTAGATAAAAGAGAAGGGGCATCTTCGCCTTAGCCGAAAGGCACTGCTTCCCGATGTGGATCCTGTTGTACCCAGTACAAAGCAGCGAACCAGTGCTGTTGTTATTGTTGACCAAGCACGGGACAAAGTTACCTCGCCAAACTCCTTGCCGAAAAGCAGTTCAGTGGAGGGAGACCTTGACACTCCACAGAAGGTTGTCAAGGGACTCGTAGGCCCCCCTCAACGTGGACCTTACGTTGGCGAAGACAGGCCCGAGAAGGGAGGCAACAAAGCGGTTAGCCCGATTGCCCGCGAGACAGAGACTCAAAGTAGTTCAGTAAACAGAGAGACGAAAGTTGGATAGCAAGAACGAGACAAATCGGCTCCCCGTGTATGACCATGGATTTTCAAAACCAGCTGTCCAGGATGACCGTATAATGCATATAATTTTGGCTATGGCATTGGCATTGATCAAATTCCCCCCTCATTATGCAACTCGGTGATCAATATCCTCTTTTGACATGGTTGCGGTTTGTACACAAGCAGTGGTGGTGGTGGTTCATGGACCAGTATTGGAGCTCAGAGGAACGCCAAAGATGCCGTAGAAGGTTGATTCAACCATAATAAATTAGATATTCTCCTTCGTCAACAGTTACGTGGACGTTTGCTTTTTCTTTCACACAAGGAATCACCATTATTGTTGGCCTTTATATTTTTTCCCCGGCGAAGGTTTATTTCTGATCAGTTCTGTACACGGCTGAGTAAGAATTTCCCTCTAGCTTTAGCTTTATAGTGTTAATGTGCATGAATGTTCTCTTTGTATTGCTGAGACTGCCTTTGTTAGGAATAATTGCACGTTTGGTGGGATCGATAATATATAAATCAAAACGTGAAAGAAATGGGATTGACGAAATAAATTTACCGTTAATTAGTCTTGACCACGGTCGATTCTGGCTCTAAAATTGTCGGTTTTGGGCCGTTTTAAGTTTCATATACAGGCGGTTTTGGTCTGGTTTATGGAATCGGGGGTTTCGGTGGTTTATGTATTTAAATATTTGCCTAAACGATCTAATTTTACAAAAGGATAAAAAACATAAACAATCAAACTAACTTTGGAAATGTCTAAAAAAGTATTTAAGCTATTTTGTATTCATGACATTTGCAAACATAGAACACTCATTTTTAAAATCATAAAAACGTTACTAATATTAACACATCCCTCAACAAGTAAATGAGCAGTAGGATAATAAACATCAGGTCATGAATATGTAGCATCATTAAAAATTTGTAACAGATAACTATTTTTTTACAAATATGTCATTGTTGCGGTAATAAAAGAAGTCTATTAATATTATTTGAAAACCATCTATGCAACAAATCTTTATGAGGAAAAGATTGATTCAACACATCCTTGGTATAATTCCAACAATTTGGAACATCATAATGAAATCTTTTAGGCCGTATATTATGAATTTTATAAAAATTTGTAAATTCTTTTCTTACCTTTTTCATGACTATGTAAATAAAAAATAACAGATCAAATAGGTTTGATAAAATTATCAAATAATTTAAATTTTAAACCATCTTACACACATAAATTTAAAATATGATAAGCATATTGAATATGATAATATTTTCGACCAAAAGAAGGTTTGTAAAATATTTTCAAATCACGAACTGAAGCAGTATTACGAATTGAAGCAGTATTAGCAAAGAAAATATAAAAAAAAACTTTAAACTCCAAATTAAACTATTATAAAATAGACCGCATAGGTCAGAAAATATTTTTTTACGGTATGTCTACCCGATGGCCATAATTGGGGGAGGTATGCCTGACATGGTTGGGTACCCTTGACAGATGCGCATGTACACACCTATATGACCGTTTGATCCGTTATTAGTATATATATATACGGGACGACTAAATACACCCCCTGTTTGAAACCCCTATTTAAAGACCCTTTTACAGCCGTTCGATTGTATATTTATACAGGTTATTCTTACTCCATTTTGGACTCCATTCTGGACTTCATTTTGTTTTGGAATATTTTGAGACGATTTGAAACGGTAGATACATAGAAAATGTGATTTTAAGGAGGGGGTCCGTCTTCAAAATTTAAAAAAAATATTGAGAAGAACTCCATCTTGACGTCTTTCGGGTCATTTTAGACCGATTTTGGATGATCCGAACCGTTAGATATGTTCAAAATGTCTTTAAAATGATTGTATTAATTAACGCCTCGGGTTACGGTAGGGTTGATTGTACCCAAATATACTCGGGTTTCTATAAGATTTTTAGTTTTTTTAGTTTTCTTTTAGTTTGTTTTATTGCATTAACACCTTGGGTAACGGTAAGATTTCTTGTACCCCTGTAAAACATATATTTTGAACACATCCAACGGTTCATATCGTCTCAAATCATTTCGGATATGGTACTTCCTCTATAGTTCCGAAATCGGCCCAAATTGTACTTTCCGACGTCCGGGTGGAGCCCTTCCTGACATTATTTTTCGTCGGGGTCTTCGGTGACCCCCATTAAAATCATATTTTCTATGCATCCACCGTTCGGATCGTCT
>JAOWBR010161568.1:0-12244 GCA_028571145.1 Dionaea muscipula
CCAAGGCTCCATGGAATCATCGTGGTTTTCTTGGAATGATTAACCGTCGCCATCCTTCACTGTCGTCGCCCTGGCGTTTTGAGAGTTTGTCGCCTCAGCACAATAGGAAGAGTGTCGCCCTGGGCATTATTATACTACAACTGGTTACTGTGTATTTGTTGGAGGGAATCTGGTGTCTTTGGAAAAGTAAGAAGCAACCTATCGTTGCCAGATCTAATGTCGAGTCTGACTATAGGGCCCGCCCTTGCCCATGTCACCAGTGATGTTACATATCTCCGACAATTACTTAATGAATTGAAGTATCCGGCTCCATGGCCCACTCAACTTTGGTGCGACAATCAATATGCCATACATATTGCATCCAATCCTGTATTTCATGAACATACCAAACATATTGAAGTAGATTACCACTTTGTGAGAGAGAAATTACAAAATGGAGATATCGCATTGAATCATGTGAAGACCGAAGACCAACTCGACAATATTCTTACCAAACCCTTAGTGGGTAATACGGTAGAGTTCATTTGTAACAAGTTGGATATGATTAATATTTATACACCAACTTGAGGGGGAGTGTTAGTTGTATTTAGGCCCAATGTAAGCCCAATGTATTTTGGCCCTTTAGCATTTATGCTCTACTGTTAATGAATGCTACTCTCCAAAATGGAAAGTATGCCTTTTGCACACAATCACAACCGTAGTATAGTATAATTGTTGGATTTGTGATATATTAGGTGATCGAGTCCCGTTTTGTGTATATTTGTGCCTTTGTTGATATGTTTTATACATTCTCTTATACTGTTATTTATTAGCATTTGCTAGCCTTCCATTGGATGTTTATTTATTATTTGTAGTGTCATATTGTTTATTGTTTATCGTTGTTATATATTCGTTTATTTGTTTGCTCAAACCTAATGTTCTGATTAGGTTAGGACGGTACGTGTTAGGTAGTTGAAAACCAATGTACTAACATTTTCGGATCTTGTGTGCATATATTCTACGGATACGTGTGACCGACCCCACTCAGTGCGAAGTGGTCACATTGTTATTGTTAATTGAAACCACATTCCATATACTCGATTTGTGTCCTACTAAGGTGATAGCTACCACTCCTACTGTTGTAGACCAAAAGGCCGCTCTGAACATTCCAACAATACCCCTGGGCCGCCAGTGCTGAAGGTGTATTAAAGAAGGAAGAAAAATCTACAAGGAAAGCAACTAATTAGTTTGGAAAATAACTAGTTATGGAAATTATGCATATCATATTTCCTTGAATAATGTTTCCTTATTTTATTAAATAATGTTCCTATATGCTAATTTAATTCCTTTTGCAAGATGATTACTGATGTATTTAAAGACTTATGGTGGTAATGAAAAAAGCATCAGAAGATCAATACCCAACTCTGTTTCTCAACTCCTTCAATTCTTTCTCATCAAGCTCTTCTCTTCTCTCATCCCATTCTCTTAAAATTGCATGCCAGTCACCCGCTCCCAGACAAGGGGCTTTAACAATTTGGTATAAGAGCCTTCTATCCTCGGCACCTATCCCACCATGTCTAAATCATCAGCATCCGAAGCATCTTAGGCCATGTCACAAGAAGACCTGGACCGTCGCCTTCAGGAACACACCTCTCTCATCTGCACCGAGCTTCAAGAGATGTTTTCGACTTTCACTGATCAGTTCAGCGGGCTACTCCGTCGCGACAAATCTGATATCCCAAGTTCTTCTCATTCTACCCACACTACCGATGACAGCCATGGCTTCGCCCGTTTCTTCCGACTCAAGTTCCCTCGTTTTAGTGGCAATGATGATCCTATCAGTTGGTTGTGTTGGGTCGATCAATTTTTCGCCATCCATGAGACCGAAAAAGCAGATAAGGTTCCCTTGGCAGTTTATCATCTTGATGAAGGGGCTCAATTGTGGTACATGCCCGTTATGATCCATCTGATTATTGCAATTTCTTTGGAGGTTTCACGCGATTGAAGCAAACCGGAACTGTTCAAGAATATCAGGCAGAATTTGAAAGACTCTTATGTCGGGTTGACCGAATGTCCGTTAGCCATCAAGTTTCCAGCTATATCAGTGGACTCCGCAACACTATCCGTGCCGATGTGCAAGCTGCACAACCACACTCCCTCACCGAAGCAGTAAGCCTTGCCAAGTTATACGAGGCTAAGGTGCTGAGCCTCCAAAAATATTCATTGAACTCCAACCATACGACACCAGCTCCTCCAAGTAATTTCCCCACCATTGCCAAGCCCCTGCCAGCAACCCCGACCATCAAGCGTCTCACTCCTTCCGAGATGCAAGTTCGAAGGGAGAAGGGGTTGTGCAATAACTATGATAAGAAGTTTATTATTGGCCACCGTTGTGAAAGGCACTTTTTGATGATGGAGTCATTGAAGACGAGGACACCACCCCTGAAGAAGAAGATGGCATTCCCGTTACCACTGATTCCACCCTTGTCCTTCCTGAGATTTCCCTTCATGCCATGTCCGACATCCTAGCTCCACAAATCATGCGGGTTCACGAGCGAATGGGCAACCGCAAGATTCTGATTTTGATGGACACTGGCAACACCCATAATTTCTTGAACTTAGACATCGGCCAGCAGCTGCAACTTCAACCTTCCAACCAGGAAAAGTTGACTGCCCTTGTCGCCAACGGGGATCGTCTACACTGTCATGGTCTTTGCCAAGGTCTCCAATTCCAATTGCAAGGCATTACATTATCAGTTGATTTTTATTTATTGCCATTGAGCGAGTATGATGCCAATTCTCGGCGCACAGCGGCTGGGAACATTAGGAACCATTAGCTAGGATTTTGGGAATTTATACATGAGTTTCATGGTGAAAGATCAAATTGTGGAACTCCTTGGGATTGCAGCACTGCCCAATCGCTTGGTTGGGCCAAGTCAAATAAATCATGCTGTGAAGAAGCAAGGGAATGGGATGTTGCTACAGCTTTTTGCTATAGAACTTGGGGTTGAGCAGACAAGTAGTCTGGGCATGCACCCACAGTAAGAGGAATTACTCACAGGCCACACCAGCCTATTTTCAGAACTAGCTGGGCTACCTCCTTCTCGCCCTGAGGATCATCATATTCCATTGGTAACCGGTAGAAGTCCAGTCAATGTCCATCCATATCGCTATCCTCATTACCAGAAAAATGAGATAGAAAATATTGTTTCCGAGCTTCTCCAGACGGGAGTTATCCAGCCAAGCACCAACCCATACTCTTCTCCTGTCTTATTGTCTTATTGGTAAAAAAGCACGATGGCTCCTGTCGGATGTGTGTGGACTACTGCGCCTTCAATAAGCTCACTATTAAGGACAAGTTTTTTATTCCCTTGATTGATGAGCTCCTTGATGAAAATGGGGCAAGGTATTTTTCTAAGCTGGATCTTTGTTCGGGACATCATCAAGTGCATATGGCTTCGGCGGACATAGAGAAGACGGCATTTCGAACGCATCATGGGCACTATGAATTTTTGGTGATGTCGTTCGGACTAACCAACGCACTAGCTACCTTTCAGTCCCTGATGAATGATATCTTTCAAAAAATGCTTCGTAAGTTCGTACTTGTATTTTTTTATGGTATTCTCATTTATAGTACAACCTAGGACTTGCATTTGCAGCACTTGGCACAAGTTTATCAGGTCTTACAATCCCACTAGTTGTTCTTATGCCGAACCAAGTGTTGTTTTGCTGAAGAGGAGGTTGTCTACCTCGGCCATGTGATTTTTGCTGAAGAGGGGGTTGCCGTTGATCCTTCAAAGGTTGCAGCCATGGTCGATTAGCCTAAGCCTGTGAGTCCTAAGGGCCTTCGAGGATTCTTAGGGTTAACTGGCTATTACTGAAAATTCATCCGTGATTATGGAAAGATTGCTCGACCCCTTACTCACCTGCTACGAAAGGACGGATTCTTGTGGACAGCCGAGGCTGACCAGGCCTTCTCTCAACTCAAGCAGGTTATGACGGAAGCTCCTGTTCTGGCGTTGCCTAATTTTTCAGAGCCCTTTAATGTGGAGTGCGATTATTCAGGAATAGGAATTGGGGCAGTACTCATGCAACAGGGGTGAGCCATTGCCTTCTTCAGCCGGGCTCTCCACGGACGCTAATCTCAACTATCAACCTATGACCAGAAGATGTTTGCTCTAGTGTGTGCAGTTCATAGGTGGAGGCCTTATCTCTTGGGAAGTCAGTTTATTGTGCGAACCGATCAGCAGAGTCTCCGATTTCTTTGGGATCAAACCATTAACACTGAAACACAACAAAAATGGCTTGTCAAACTTCTAGACATTGATTTCAAAATTGAATACAAACCGGGGGTCGAGAATACCGTTGCCGATGCCCTATCACGCAAGCCTGTTCCTGCGTGTATGGCTATTAGCTCTCCCCTTCCTCACTGGATCGCCCAAAATTCGTCAGGAGAACAGTCACAATCCAGAACTCCTATAGCTATCAGCCAAAATAAAAGGGGTGAGCTCCTTGCTCCATGGGAATTGAAGGATGGAATCATCCTCTTCAGCGGCAGGATTTACTTGCCCAAAACTTCGTCCCTGATTCAGCCTGTGCTCACATCTTTCCATGATGAAACCCATGAAGGAGTGGTGAAGTTCCTCCACCGCTTGCGAACAGTTTTCTATTGGCCTGGAATGAAGCTGCAAGTTAAGGACTTTATTAGGCAATGCCCCATTTGCCAAAGGAGCAAGACAGAAAATTGTAAGCCCGGGGGGCTTCTCCGGCCACTTCCTATTCCGACACAAGTATGGTCGGACATTTCTATGGATTTTATTGAAGACCTACCCCCGACTAATGGGAAGTCTGCTATTTTTGTGGTGGTTGATCGCCTCTCTAAATATGCCCACTTCATTACCATCCGCCATCCTTTCACTGCCCCGCGGGTAGCTCAGATTTTCTTTGATCAAATTGTTGACTACATGACATTCCCACTTCCATCGTGTGTGATCGTGATCGGGTTTTCACAAATCTATTCTGGAACTAGCTTTTTAAACAACAAGGGGTTCATTTTAATTTTAGTTCCACATACCATCCTCAAACAGATGGGCAAACCGAGGTGGTTAATCGCACTCTTGAGATGTATCTGAGGTGCTTCTCGCACAATAATCTTAAACAATGGATTAAATGGTTGTCCTGGGGAGAATTCTGTTATAATATAAGTGTTATCATTCGGTCACTCAATGATCCCCCTTCGAAATTGTTTATGGTCGACCACCGCCTACTATTTTACAATACATTAAGGGCACATCATTGGTTGAGTCCATTGAACACGAGTTGCTTGATCGTGATCAGTTGCTGAGGAAAGTTCGCGAGTTCCTATCTGCAGCCCAAAATCGCATGAAGCAGGTCTATGATCGCCGACACCAAGATAAAATTTTTCATGTTGGCGATTGGGTACTGCTAAAGCTACAACCTTACCGCCAACTCTCTCTTGCCACTCGTAGAAATCAGAAATTGGGTCCAAAGTTCTTCGGCCCATTTCGCATTTTGGACGCTGTGGATAAAGTTGCTTACCGCTTAGACTTGCCTACCAACTCTCGCTTACATCCCATCTTCCATGTTTCCCAGTTAAAGCGCTGGGTTGGGGACACGGATACCACACCCACACTACTTCCGCCAATTGAGCCAGAACCGGTCACTCCGGCAGTTTTGGACCATCAGGTGACTCATGGAGTGGAGGAAGTCTTGGTTTACTGGCAACATTACTCACGAGCTGATGCCACTTGGAAGTCATGGCCCCAGTTCAGGCTACAGTTTCCTTCATTTGCCCTTGGGGACAAGGGCTCAGTCGAGGGGGAAGACATGATAGCTACCACTCCTACTACTGTAGACCAAAAGGTCGTTGAACATTCCAGCAATACCCCTGAGCCGCCAGTGTTGAAGGTGTATCAAAGGAAGAAAAATCTACAAGGAAAGCAACTAATCAGTTTGGGAAATAACTAGTTATGGAAATTATGCTGATCAGATTTTCTTAAATAATGTTTCCTTATTTTCTTAAATAATGTTCCTATATGCTATTGAATTTAATTCCTTTTGCGAGATGATTACTGATGTATTTAAAGACTTATGGTGGTAATGAAAAAAGCATCAGAAGATTAATACCCAACTCTGTTTCTCAACTCCTTCAATTCTTTCTCATCAAGCTCATCTCTTCTCTCATCCCATTCTCTTACAAATTGCATGCCAATCACCCGCTCCCAGACAAGGGGCTTTAACATAAGGCTAAACTAAAAGGCCTCCTTTCCAATGTTCATCTAAGCTTCCAACTTGGCATCACCAACTTCTCTTACTATTACCAGCAAATAACAAACACAATAGAATGGGAAAGATTTGGTTTCCCTACATGCGTCCTGACACAAGACGTGGCCCTTACACACGTCTTTAACAAGTTTAATAGGAACTCTTCTTTTCAAAGCGCATCTCCTACAAGTGATTGAGACGTATCAATGAACAACATATGCAAAATTTTCTTTCACCTAGACTGATCCTTGAAAATGTTTCTTTGCATCCATAATCTTTTTTCTTTTTTTTTTGGCAATAATGGATGGTTATAACCCATTTACCATAAAATGAATATACTCATAACTTAGAGAGGAAAGAAAATTAGCATACTGTTCTTTGCCACCAGATCTTCTGACGACCTTCCTATGTCTTGTAGAACCTTTGGGGCAAGGATACACCTATAACATAGCATCCAAGTTCAAATAGAACAAATGAAGATCAATCCCATATATAGAAGTGAAGTCAACTAACAGCCACACCATCACACCAATAAGGACCAACTAGAAGAAAAAACATTCCAGATTCTACCATATTATATTTGTGCATCATCAATTAACATCTCATCAACTTTGCTATTTAGAACTTCTTTCTACGAACACAACAAGGGTACGATCTCTTGGCCACTTTGGATGGTCCCTTGTTCAACTAATAAGGTAGCACATATTATTGATTTTAGGTTGGTGATTGTTAAGGAACCAACTTTACCAAAAACTTAAACCTATGGTAGAGGTGAAAAAAAGTTTTATACTTCAACACTTCTCATCATGCAAAAACTCATTGGGCTTAAAACATGGACTACACATACACCCATAGAAACAACAATAATAACTAAGGTAACAAGATTCAAACTCATGACCAGTTTGTCAAACTGGCTCTGATACTATATCAAACAACCAACTCTATCAAAAGCTCAAACTTATGGTATGATGCCTGAAAAATGATTTTATACTTCAACAATTATATGTGATCATCACTAGAAGGGGAAATGTTGAGAATCTCATCACGTTGGATTTTTCATAAGTCAACAAATTCAATAGAGTCAACCATGTTATTCAACTTGAAAGTAAACAGTTCTGATAACGATTGAAAATCTCATTGTCGTCTTGTGCGTCACTATTACATCACAACTTGTTCAAATCTGTCAAATCCTGTTCGTCAACCCGCAGGTCGCAGGTCACTCAGGCATCAATCCTGTGATCTACACAGAGTGAGCTCGTCAGACAAGGTCCGAGGTTGTAGCTCGGGATCCCTCTCCGATGCTTAAGTCAGTAGAAGCCTTGAGAAAATAATAAATCTCAAAGGAAAGTTGAAAAGTGTAGAACTCTGAATTTTATGAATGAAATATACCTTGGAGGGTAGGGGATATTTATAGGGAAATATTTCACATGAAGTTCCTTTTTTATCCCCCTCCTCTAGTCCGTTAGGTGCCGCGTAACCGGTGGAGCCACGTGTCAGTCATTCAGTGGAGAGATGTGTCGATCTCCTAGTGATACCACCTGTTAGGCAACCAGTGAAGCCATGTGTCGAACTACAGTCAGTGAACTGAAGGTTCCATATGTGGGGTCCACCCTGAGCTACGTGTCCCATCTATAGACTCTTTTCCTGTTAAATAAAATAGGGTTATTTTCCCATGCTATCATTTGCCCCCCAAGCTCCATGTGATACGTTTAGTATGGAGCTTGTCAGTGTTATAATAATTTGGCCTTGCCAACCTGCGAGCATCAAAGTTATCCCCCAAGCTCAGGACTGGATTTGAGTATTTGTCGATTCAAACACCTATCGACGACCTGCGGGCACGAGGAAACCCAGTTCGTGCCTGGTTGAGTGCCTAAGATTTTGAGGTGCCGACCTGCGAACTTCGCCCTATGCGGCCATCGGCCTAAGACAAAGATAGTTGGTTGATCACTCGAAGAGCATAAATTGCGATCTATCAAGCTACAGTCTTCGGGCTCAGTCACAGACGGCTGGCGGCATCCCATCCCTAGACCAGCCTGGATTCTGACCGGATCCGAAGTAAATCCCCGGTTTAATCGAGGCGTGCTGAGGAAGCTTCGTGTTGACGGTCCGGATTGTCCCCGCCAATGGCGGTGACACGTGCCAACCATCCAACGACCGAGCTGCTACCATCCGCCTACCACCCTTGCCTATAAATAGCCACCCCTACCTCTTCATTTTTCACCGCTTTGAGTGAAAATTTTCAGGTCCCACAGCTCTCACAGGTCGCACAACTCTCACAGGTCGCACAGCTCGCGTCTGTCTTCGTTGTATTGATCACGCAGCTCGTCAGCTTCTAGCTCGCAGGTCACCATCTGAAACTCAACATCTTAATCATGTCGATATCAAGTCTAGCTAGGTCAAAGTCCAAGTCAAAATCCGAGTCGAACTCAATTGAGATCGCAGCCCGCCTCCTTCCTCGTCCGATAGAGGGGTGTGCTAGGCCGTGCATAACAATATTAATTAAAGCTGAGATCGATGAAGCTCCTTCGACCTTCAAAATGTCCTTTTACATTTTTACGTTGCCCGATTTGTCGAAAACCTTTGGCCAAGACTTTGACGCAAGTAGTATTCCCATTTTTTGGGAATCTATGAAGGCAGGACATCGCTATCCCCTTCACCCCTTTCTCCTAGAGATTTGTAGTTTTTATAGGATATCTCCATTTTAATTTACTCCCATCTCCTGGGTGTACTTGTCTGCGTTTGTCGTTCTCTATGCGGAGATCGATACCCCACCCTCAATCGTTGTGTTTCATCAATTTTTTATCATCAAAGCGAACAAAGTCCCCGAGCCACGAGGGTTTTTATTATCTTTCGCCAAGAAGTAATAGGCGGATAATATCTGAGATCCCCGGGAAAATTTATAACTGGCGCAGTAGGTAGTGCTAGGTTGACGGGAATGTGGTGACCCAGCCCGCCTTGTGGCATCGTGCGGACTCCAGTAGAAACAAAGATAAAATCCCAAAGACTAACCATGAGGGGGTTATTATAAAGATACTGGAGGCTCGGATAAAGGAGAACGATCTGTGGCGGATGGAAGACCTCTGTACCGATGAGAACTTCTATGCCGTCAAAGTGTCGATGTATGAAGTCGCTCGTCCTCTAGGGGAGTTGTTGCCTGTTGTTGAACCTGAGTTCATCCCCATAGCGACCTCCTCCCATAGGACGAAGAAGTCACGACCAAAGACTGCAGCCCGCGGATCACTTAGGTTGCAAAAGTCACCCTCTCCTCTAAACTCCGACGATGAGTCTTCGATTATCCGCGAAGTCGCGACTAATTTTGAAGTTGATGGAGCCATGAGTGTAGATGATACAATACAGCTCGAGTTCGGCTCGTGATTCGGCTCGACAAAAGTACAAAAAGCTCAGCTCGAGTTGAGCTTGGGCTCGACCTCTAAAAGCTCGAGCTCGATAAAAAAAAAACCTCATTAGCCTAACTAGTCGAACGAGCTAATGAGTTTTTTAATTTTTTTATAATTAAATAGTATTACTTAAGCATCTAAAATTTTATCTAAATATTACAAAAATTAAAAATAAATTAAAAAAAAAACTTAATTAAAATCCGAGTTTGAGCTTGATATAGTGTCTGTCGAGCCTATCGAGACCAGCTCTACCCTTGTCTCTGTGAGCTCGTCATGCTCAAGGTCCAACTCGAGCTCGTTAAAATTAAACAAGCTTAACTCGTTTATAAAAATACTTAGCTCGTTTACACCCCTAGATAGAGCTGATAACTCGGAGTAAGTGAACCGGCGAAAGGAGGCCGTGTTTGGTTCCGAGGAGGAGTCCATAGGAGGTTGTAAATTGCATGGTAGTTGTAGCTTGTAGCCACATGAGAACAACCATTGTATTGTTAGCCAACTTCTATCTTTCTTCTATGTGCAGACATGGTTCCTCCTAAAAAGGATGTCAAGAAGATGAGAGATTTTGAGTTTGGGAAGAGAAAGAAGATCGAAACCTCGGCTTCCAAGGAATCCCCATCACGATCTCCGAAGCGGACTAAAAATCCTGCGGAGTCTAAAGAGGTAACTCTTGGAAGACGTTCGGCTATCCCTGTGCATGAATTTCCCTCCTCTGTCGATCATGCGGTTGTTAACAGGCTATAAGATCGGAGGAGTTTAATCAACGATCGACCTCGTACTGATATTATGTACTTTACTAAGATCGTCAATATCTCTGAGGGCTCAACTCCGCGCCAAGGTCGCCGGGAATCACTATTCGACGTGCGTCCTTCTACTCATGAGAAGCGAACTCATTCAGGAGGCCGCACTTCCTCAGGGGATCGCGCTCTGCTTGAAGGTTGCACCGCCTCCGGAGGTCGCTCTCCACGGGATACCAACAAGGGGACCTCCGGATCCTTGTCTCTTGTTGCCACCCCAACTCTTCCGACCCCTTACTCCATTCCAAGGAACCTTATGTTCGACAATCCTGTTCCCTTCATAGGGGACTGGCCAGAGCCAGGCTTGGGTATGGATACTAGCGATGCCAATGCTTTAGCTGCTACTCAAGCTCTAGCGGCCTCCTCAAAGCTTCGGTATCGGAGTGAGATCGGTAAGTGGAGACTAGAGTGGCTGGCTAAGAATGTCCTTCTCCACAACTCAAGGGTAAAAATACAACAATCACGTGGACGACTCCCATCTTTCTCGTGGCTTTGCTAACTTTATAATTACTTATAGGGAGCCGCTGCATCCCATCACCTGGCACGAGCGGCCTTTGAGCTAGAAGCAGAGCTAGGAAGGGAGAGGTTGCGGACTACCATGGCCGAAGGAGACAAGAAGGTCGTTGAAGACTGCACCAAATCAGAGTTCGCACCCCGTTCTACACCTAAGAGTACCCTGACTACAAAGGAGAAAAAGCTTCTCCAGTTAGAGGCTAAGGGACTCCGAATTAACAGAAGTAAGACGGAGTATATGAAGTGTGCATTCAGGAGTGAGGAGCAGGGTGCCCCACAAGTGTTGGTGGATGGATGAGATGTTCATAGGACACACAAGTTTAAATAGTTAGGAGCTCTTATCCAGAATGATGAGGAGATTGACGAGGACATTACTGACAGAATTAATGAGGGTTGGCTAAAATGGAGAGCCGTATCAGGTGTTTTGTGCAACAAGAGGGTACATTTAAAGTTAAAAGAAAAATTTTACCGGACTGCAATTAGGCCCGCTTTATTGTATAAGACAGAGTGTTAACCGACCAAGAAAAGTCACACATAAAGGATCTTTATAGTAGTGGTCGAGATGTGTATGCTGAGATGGATGGGCGATGTTACCCGAGGGAATAAAATATGGAATGAGGAGATTCGCAGGGAGATCGAGGTGGCACGGATGGTTGATAAGATGTGGGAGGGACGCCTGCGTTAGACCGTCAGATACATTTGTTAGAAAACTAGAGTTCATTGTGTTGGAAAGTAGCAAAAACAGGGGACGACCGAAGAAGACGTAGGATAAAGTGATCCGTACGGATTTTACCATGTTACAACTTCTTGTAACATATGCTTTACATCAAATGGATTGGAAGAAGAGGATACAGGTGGTTGATACCACCTAGTGGGAAGCGGTCATAAGCAGTTAGCTAGTTAGTTAGGTAGATAGCTAGTTAATTAGTTAGTTAGCGAGTTAGGGATATTTTTCTTCTCCAACAGTGTCATGAATTTGTTATACACTTATAGACATTGTTGTATATCGTATAGGAATGGTAATGAAATCCGAACCCGATCCGAACCCGAACAACCCGATCAGAATGGGGCGCCAGGGCGGGGTCAAACCTGATTTGATCGGGTTCAGGGCGGGTACGGGGCGGGGTCAAAGGCGGTTTGACCGAGTTTCGGGGTAGGTTCGGTATTTTCTTATACCCGACCCAAATCCGACCCAAACCCGAACCCGAACCTGCCCGAACCCTCCCCCGAACCCACCCCGAACCTGAACCCGTCCCAAACCCGTAATCCGCCTCA
>JAOWBR010161579.1:0-12242 GCA_028571145.1 Dionaea muscipula
GCTTCTTCTGATGATGAGGATGATGAGCTTTCCTCACTCGAGCTCTCATCCTTCTTCTTCTTTGCTTCTTCTTCATGATCAGAAGCCTTCATGGCTTTTCTTCCTTTCTTCAACTCCTTGCCCTTCTTTTCTTTCCAAGCTCTCTTCTCTTCATCAGTATACTTTTTGATAACGGGATACGGGCAGCTGACTTTGAAGTGGCCAGGTCTTCTTCAGTTGTAGCATAAGGCCCACCCTTCCTTGTCTTTCCCATCATCTTCTTCCTTGTTCTTTCTGTTGAATGGCTTTCTTGAAAATTCTCCTTTGTGATATTTCTTCGTATACCTGGAGAACTTCTTAAACTTCCTCATGAGCAGTGCCATCTGCTCATGAAGGTCTTCACTTCCCTTGCTTTCACTTTTCTGGGATGATTGAGTTGCAGCTAGGGCAGGAACAACTTGAGGATTTGTTTTGGGCTGCTCCTGGTTGTGTAGCTCGAACTCATAGGCTTTAAGATCAGAGAAGAGCTAGAAAGTTGTTGTATTTGCTAGGTTCTTTGTCTCCCTTATAGCAGTGACCTTCATGTTCCATTCTGAGGGTAGAGCTCTGATAATCTTCATACATATCTCCTTGTTTGTATATGTCTTATTCAGCATTGTCAGTTCATCAATGATTGTCGTGAACCGACTATCCATTTCATCTATTGATTCTCCACTCTTCATCTTGAACCCTTCGAATTTCTGGATAGCCATCATCAACTTGTTCTCCTTGATGTCTTCAGTACCTTCACAGATGAGGATAAGTTTATCCTATATCTGTTTGGCAGTTGTACATGTCTTGATCCTCAAGAACATGTTGCTGTCAAGAGTCTTGAGAATAATGTCTTTGGCCACATTGTCTAAATTGTGCCTTTTCTTGTCTTCACTGGTGCATTCTGATCTTGGCTTGGGGGCTTGTGGAGTTGCTGCTGATGTTGTGGGATCTGTGTTGATCTTTATGATTTGAAGAGGACTATCTGTTATTACATCCATCATGTCCTCGTGTGTAGTAGGTAGATGTGCCTGCATGCGCATCTTCTACTCATCAAACTTGTCCATTGAAAATATGGGAATTCTAGAGATGAAGTTCTGTGAATCCATTTAAATATGAAAAAATGAATAGAGAAGTTTAAAACTGAATTAAATGCTTTTGAAAACTAGGGATCACTCTAGGTAAGAAACACTGCTCTGATACCACTTGTTGGTCCCTAAGAGGGGCTCTAATAGTTCATAGGGGGGGTGAATGAACTATTAGGTTTTTCAAACTTCTTAACACTTCTTAAACTTCTCAAAGTTGTGCAGCGGATAATTTATATAGCCCATTTTTAAATTAAGTTTACAAAGTTATTTATAGAGTTCCTGTTTTAATGTTTATATGTGTGTGTATGAATGCAATGCTAAAATATAAATGACACAAAAACTTATAGAGGTTCACGGTGGTGTAATCCGCTACTCCTTTCTTCTCCCTGTGGTATGGGAGGAATTCACTATTATATTTTAATACACCCAATACAATAGCACAACAATCAACTCAATGATTGTCAACTCTAACACTGCTCCTTCGAACTTAATCTTCAGCAGCTACCACACTGTCTGCTCCTTCAAAACCCCTTAGATTGCTTCAACAGCTTCAGTCCTTCACAAGCTTGAATACTTTAACTGCTCTTAGTCCTTGACAACCTCCAGTTGCTTCATCAATTCTTCAATTCCTTTGTATCCAACTGTTTCACTGATTCCAGTCCTTCAAGGCTTCAACACCTCTTCACTGTTCTTCAAAAAAGATTGATCTTGAGAGTTGTTTGAATCACAGTAGTGATTCGTTTGAACCTTTTCTTGATAAATCTTGATCAACACAGGGTTTGGCTCACTGAGTTACTAGATGTAACTTTTGAAATCGTGTAGGCACAGGAGAATTCAAATTCACAGTGTAGATGGTCAAGATCAAAAAGATTTCTTCTCCTTCTTCGTGCCTGGGTATATATAGCATCAGTGAAAGATATACCCATTGGAGAGCCGTTGAAATTTTATCTTCTTTTTCTTCTCAATCTTCTCGCAATCCCGAAGATGGTGGATTTGGTCTTGGTCTTCTTCCCAAATCGTGCTTGTTTTGAAAAACTACCTTCCATAGCTAGGGTTTCCAAATATGACAATTCCTTTTACAAAAAGTTACCTTCTCTTTGCATTGGTCAGAACCCGTGATTTTTATCTTCTTTTCAACGTTTCCAATCATCAGTATTAAATTCAAATGATTGAATTTAATATATGTCCAGTCTTCGTCTCTGTGCAATCCTCCTTTTTAACGCATGACATTCTTCTTTAACTTCGACTTCGAAAACCCTAGATTTTGCAAACCCTAAGCTGCCTCAGTCTTAGCTGGCTTTGTGTCAACTGGATTTACTGTTGGCTGGATTCACTATCAGCTGGATTCACTGTCAACTGCTTGCAATGTCAACTGCATACATTATCAGCTGGATCACTGTAGAATCCTTCTACTTTCAGCTAGGTCTTTTGTCAACTGGATCCTCTATCAGCTGGATCTATTGTAGACTGAATCTTCCTCGGCTAGATCTACTATCCACTGAATCTACTGTAGACTCCTTCTACTGTCAACCGCATCTTTCTCATCTGGAACTACTGTAGACTTGATCTACTATCAACTGCATCAGTGTTGACTGGTTCTACTATCAGCTGGATCGTCTATCAGCTGGAACTACTATGGATTGGATCTACTGTAGCTACTATCTGCTGGGTCAGTGTCTAATGGATCTACTGTTCACTGAATTTACTGTCAACTGGAACTACTCAAATGGATCTACTGTAGACTAGGTCTACTATTAACTGGGTCGTCTATCAACTGGATCATCCTTGGTTGGAACTACTGTAGACTTGATCTACTATCAACTGGATCTGCTCTCAGCTACTTCAGTGTCAACTGGATCACTATCTGCTGGATCACTATTAGCTGGATTCACTGTCACCTGGATCATGCCTCAACTGGATTCTCCTCAACTAGAACCAAAAACCTAACCCGCTTAAGTTGCTATGGGCAACTTTTATACAAACAAAACCTAAGCATTCAAGCTACATCAACTTAATCTATCAGATTCCCCCTTAGTTCTATATGAATATCAAAACCTAAAGTTATAGCATCATCAAAACTTAATTATCTATCACTCTATAATTCTGTGTGTTATTTACATTTCAATTTGCATATCATACACACACATATAACATAAAAACAGTAATAGTTAAAGAACTTTGAAAACTAACTTTAACAAGGGGCTATATAAATATTCTGCTGCACAACTTTGGTTTATTGAAAAAGATTTTAAAAACCTATAAGTTCATCCACCCCCCTCCTAAACTTATAGAGCCCCTCATTAGGGACTAACAAGTGGTATCAGACCAATGTCTCTATACTCAAGAGTGATCCCTAGTTTTCAAAGTTTTTATATCAGTTTTAAAGTTCTTCTCTCCTTTACATTTTTTAAAATGGATTCACAAAACTTCATCTTACGTATCCCAATGTTTTCCACGAACAAGTATGATAAATGGAAGATACGCATGCAGACACATCTAGCAGCAACACACGACGATATGATGGATGCGATCACTGATCGACCACTCCAGATAATGAAGATTAACATGGATGTTGCAACTGCTGCTGCACTGCCATAAGTCCCTAAGCCTAGATCAAAATGGACAAGTGAAGATAAGAAGAGGCACAATTTGGACAACGTGGCCAAGGACATCATCCTCAAGACACTGGACATCAACATGTTCTTGAAGATCAAGACATGCAGAACTGCCAAAGAAATATAGGATAAACTTATCCTTATCTGCGAAGGCATAGAAGATATCAAGGAGAATAAGCTAACTGTTGCCATCCAAAAGTTTGAAGGGTTCAAGATGAAGGGAGGAGAATCCACTGATGAAATGGACAGCAGGTTCACAGCCATCATACATGAACTCACTATGTTGGGAAAGGCATATTCAAACAAAGAAATGTGTGTGAAGATCTTAAGAGCACTTCCAGCTGAGTGGAACATGAAGGTCACGACCATGAGGGAAACAAAGAACCTGACCACTACCACAACATTCCAGTTATTCTCGGATCTCAAGGCATATGAGTTTGAACTCAACAACCAGGAGCATCCCAAGACTAACCCTCAAGCAGTACTAGCATTGGTAGCACCTCAAACTACTGAAAAGGGTGAAGACAAGAATGAAGACCTTTATGAGCACATGGCCCTGCTCATGAGGAAGTTCAAGAAGTTCTCTAGGTACACCAAGAAATACCACAAAGGGGAGACTTCCAGAAAACCCTACAAGAGGGACAAGGAGGATAATGAAGATGACAACGACTATAACAAAGAAGGATAGGCCCGCTGCTACAACTGTAGAAGGCCTGGTCACTTCAAGGCAAACTACCCTTACCCTATGATCAAGAAGTATATAGAGGAGAAGAAGAAGAGGTGGAAAAAGGATAAGAAGAAGGACAGGAAGGCCATAAAGGCAGCAGAAGATGAAGAACCACCAAAGAAGAAGAAAGAGGAGAGTTCAAGTGATGAAAGCTCTTCCTCATCATCATCAGAAGAAGCATTGTTGTGCTTAATGGCACAAAGTGGAGAAGAGGAGGAGGTAACCTGAAAAGTTGATTCTTGTGAGTATAGCTCCACATCACAACACATTGAGCAAGATATGCATATAATGTTTAGGGAGCTTCTGGCCATGAAGCTCTCCTAAAGGAAAATGAATCACTGAAAAGTGATAAAGACAGGCTGAGCAAAGAACTAGATGATGCTAGACCAGCCTTTGACAAGGTGGTTGGAAACCTAGGCAAGACAGGCCTAGGATACAAGGGTAAAGCTGATCCATCTTCAAACAAGGTATAAAACCCTTAAATGAAGGAAAAATAAGTTTTGTCCCTACTTTCAAGGCTGCTGCCAAGCCTATGGTGGAAAACAAGGCAAAATCCAGTTCCAGGGTTGCACACAAGCCTCAAACAAAGTCCAAAAATAGGTTTGTTCCCAAACCTGTTAATAGACAAAAGAGGTCATATAGAAAGGAGGAAGGAAGATTATTTCCTTCTGACAAAGATTGGGACATGGCCTATATGCCCCAACGGAAACCACAACCCATGTGAAGACCCAATGACCCCTCTATGTAGCCTCTACAAAAGGTGGAAAGGCCTAAGTCTATAAAAGGGTATAATGGGGTACCCACAAGTAGACCTAGACCTCCTAGAAGGTCATATGCACATATATATAGACCTGTGAGGAGCGTTGGACAACAACACATGCATTATCCAGCACATATGAGCACTGCATAGTACACTCCTAGATGTTATTATGTTGTTTCATATGATTACAGGAGTGAAAGGTATAATAGTCCTTGGAGGAGACATTTTGGCTATGGCCTAGGGGTTGATCCTAGGAGTACTAACTTAAGAGGACCCAATCATTGTTGGGGACCTAAATATTTTTGATCTCTTTTGCAGGTTGTCTGGTACATTAACAGTGGATGTTCCAGACACATGACAGGAAGTAAGCACTGTTTAGAAGAGTTCAAGGAAAAAGATGGACCAAAGGTTGACCTTGGAGGCAATGAGAAGCCTGGAGAAACCAAAGGAAGTAGTTCCATCCTCAGAAATGGCTTAATCATCATGGATGTAGCCAATGTGCATGGATTGAAGTTAAACTTGCTCAGCACAAGCCAATTTTATGACAAAGGCTACCTAGTAGAATTCAATAAGGAGCAGTGCAAAATCAAGAATGAGGAAACTGGTTTGGTTGTTGTCACTGGCACAAGGAAGAAAAACATGTATGTAGTAGATTGGAGCACTGCCATTGGAGAGAAATGTTTAGTTGTAAAAGCAAAGACAGAAGTTAGTTGGGTATGGCACAAGAGGATGAGTCATCTAAACTTCAAAGCAATCAACAAGTTGGTAAGAAAGAAGTTGGTTGAAGGCCTACCAGATGTCGTGTTCAAGAAGGAGAGTATCTGTGACTCATGCCAAAGAGGAAAGCAAATCAAAACATCTTTCAAAGACAAAGCAGTTCAATCAACATGTAGAGTTTTGGAATTGCTTCACATAGATCTTTTTGGACCAGTGGATCCAGTGAGCTTAAGTGGAAAGAAGTACACCTTGGTGGTAGTTGATGATTTTTCAAGATACACTTGGACAGTGTTCTTGAACAAAAATAAGGAGACATTGAAGAAACTACCAGAGTTGATGAAAAGGACTCAGAATGAGAAGAGTTTAAGCATAGTGAAGATCAGATCTGAAAGAGGCACAAAAATTCTCAACCAAGTGATTTCAGATTTTTACAAAGAGGGAGGAATTCATCATCAAGTTTCTGCTGCTAGGACACCACAACAAAATGGTGTTGATAAAAGGAGGAATAAGGCACTCAAGGAAGCAGCAAGAACATTGTTCATGATTCAAGATGGTACCAATTCACTGCTAGTGCAAATTAATGTGGATGATATCACTTTTGGATCAGAGGATAAAAGGCTTTGTAAGAAGTTCTCTGATTTGATGAAGAGAAAGTTTCAGATGAGCATGATGGGAGAACTCAATTACTTTCTAGGTTTGCAGGTGAGGCGACTAGGAAAAGGCATTTTCATCAACCAAGGCAAATATGCAAGGGATTTGATCAAGAAATTTGGAATAAAATCAAGTGCATCATCTCCAACTCCAATGAGTATTGGAGTTAGTTTGGACAAGGATGTTGATGGCAATAATGTAGATCAAACTACGTATAAAGGGTTGATTGGATCCCTCTTATACTTAACAGCAAGCAGGCCATACATTTTCTTTACAGTTGGAGCATGTGGTAGGTCTCAAGCATGTCCAAAGGAAAGTCACTTGAAGGCAGCCAAGAGAATCTTGAAGTATCTCAAGGGTACTTAAGACATTGGACTTTGGTATCCAATAGAAGAAGGATTTCAGTTGATAGGATTTTCTGATTCAGATTTTGCTCGATGCAAGGTGGATAGAAAAAGTACATCAGGTACTTATCAGTTTTTGGGAAGCAAATTGATCTCATGGTTTGGAAAGAAGCAAACTTCCATAGCAACATCAACTGCAGAAGATGAGAATGTTGTTGCTGGAAGCTATTGTGCACAGGTTTTGTGGATAAAACATCAACTGATGTATTATGGAATTGAAAAAAAGGAGATTCCAATTATGTGTGACAACACAAGTGCAATTGCAATTAGCTAAAACCCAGTTTTTCACTCCAGGACAAAGCACATTGATGTTAGACATCACTTCATCAGAGATCATGTGGAGAAAGGCAATGTGAAGGTGGAGTATATCTCAACTGAGAAGCAGTTGGTAGATATTTTCACAAAGGCCTTGTGTGAAGGCAGGTTTGCAGAGATTAGAGGAGAATTGGGTTTGATTGATTTGATTTGATGAGTTTGATTCAGTTTTGATGATTCAGATTGAATTGGATGTGATTTAGAACTAGTTTGGATGATTTGGTGAAGTTTCAGCAGCTTTGGTGCAGGTTCAGGTTCGGTTGAGTTTTGCTAGTCATAGTCTAAACTGATTTGAGAAAATTCGGTCTGGACTGGTTTTTGACAATTCAGGATAGACTGACTCAGGGAGGAAATTCAGGCTAGACTGACTCAAGGGAATTCAGCCTAGACTGGTTCCAGGTTCAATTCGGTCGAGACTGATTCCGGGGAATTCAGGCTAGACTACTCAAAGGAAGAATTTTCGATCTAGCCTGACTCAACGTGGAAATGATGATGTGGATTTTATTTAAAGGAATTGCTGACATGACATTTCATTATTAATATCAAGCTAAAGATATTAAAGCAACACGCGAGGGGGAAATTTAAATTTTTTTTGAACTATTTTTGGCCAGACAATCATTTTTGGATCACACATTTTATGTCGAATCTGACACCTTTTTGGAAATTCCTCATACATCCCAAAAGTCATCCAACTATCCAATTCTTCAAGAAACGTTTTACAAAAAGTTGCCCAAAAACACTTTCTTCCCTCCACTTCATTTTTGTAAGCTCGAAGCTCGTTTTCTCAAACCAAAAACCCTCAACAAAAGCCCTAACTTTCTCGAAGATTTCTCAAGATTTTCAATGGCACCCAAGGTTGGAAACGATTTCCTTGAGGATTTGCTCACTGGGATGACATTCGACATTATACTTCTCAAAGAGCAAAGCTTGCTCTGCTGCTGCGAAGAAGATGGCGGAAGCCATAAAACAGAGTGGATTGGCTCAGTTTCTTTCGGTGTATATCCCAACCTGGTCTCTGATTGATGTCCTGGATTTCTTCAAAAATGTCAAGCTCAAAGGAGATACCATCATATCAAGGGTTTGTGGAGCTGATGTGGTTCTGACACCAGAAACCCTTCACCAAGTTCTAGGGTTGCCCAAGGCAGGGGCAAAGGATGTTTTCAAGCTTGAGTTTGATAGGGAAGCATTCTGGAAGGTGATTACCAAAGATGAGGGAAGTACAAGCAATTTCTCATGCAAGATTATTCAATTGAAGGAGGAGTTCCATTTGTTTGCCATAGTGACAAGCAAAATCATTGAGGGAAGGATGGGCCCTCACGACCAGTTGACTAGGATTTGGGCACAGATCATGGCAGTAATTTGGACTGGTAAGAAGTTCAACTGGGCCCTTTTTATCTTCAATAGAATCAAAGAGCAGATTTTGAAGGAGCAAAACATGGATGGAAGCCATACTAAAGGTATCTTCTATATCAAGAAATCATTTGGTTTGCTTATTAGCCACCTGTTGTCTGTTGTTGGTGTGAACTTGAGGGGTGGTCTAGCTGTCCACCCCTCAAAGAGGCTTTTTGGTAAGACTGAGGAAACAAAGAAGAGAAAGGCTGCTCCATCTCCAAGAAAAGAAAAGAAAGAAAAGAAAGTTAGAAGGAAGTTGTTGGTAGAGTCAGACACTGTAGCTTCTAGCACCATGCCATCCCAAGAACAATCTCATGAAGAAGAAGTAGATCAAAGACAAGAGCATACAGGGGAGGCCAATGAGACTGAGCAGGCCACAGAGGCTCAGGACCAGTCTCATGTGGCTCATGATCCTATTGATGATGTTGCAGCTATTGTTGATGAAGCTGCAAGAGTTGTTGTTGATGAGGTTGTTGAGATTGCTCAAGCTTCTGTTGCTACTCCTTGTGATGATGTGCGATTCCACAGAACCATGGCGCCAGGTTTTCTCCTATATGTGGCGCCAGGGTCCTAGTTATGCTTGTGGCGTCACTTAGGCGTATCTTGAGATTTAGAGAAGTGTGGCAAGTTTTACCACTTCCATGATGCTTCTCATGTTGAGTATGGTCTTCTGACCAAATTTAGGGGTTTGGTGATTTGTGGTTTGAAAGTTAGAGGAGGTTGTCGCCATGGCGTTGAGAGCCCTTTGTGCCCATGGCGTCGACTGACCATATCTATCAAGATTGACTTTGTTTCTTGTTGCCCACTTTGTGAGGATGATCCATATGTTGTGTAGACTCTATTGGTCAGCTTGGGTGCCTTTGATGAAGCTTGAAGTGTTCTGGAGATGAAGGTGTCACCACAAGTGAAGGCTAGCCTCATCACTGCTTCAAGCCCTCGCCTCGGATGACGTCGCCCCGCCTCAGGACCTTGCTGCCTCTACCTGTTTTGTCTAGATTCAATATATCTAGGTTGTTTAGGCAAGTCCTATATTTTAGACTAGAATCTCGGGAAGATTATTCTCTCCTGATTTGATTAGATTTGTTTGGTACTAGTATAAATACCAGTCTAGGTGCTTTACGCACAGTAGGGACGCATTCTCACTTTCACATCAGCATGTATATTGATTTGTCTTTCCCTTCGTTTGTATACACTCATTAGTAAAGTAGATTCTTTTATTCCATAATTTGTTATTCGTGACTCGAGTTGTTTTTCTCTGTTCTTCATGATTGCCTCGAGTTCAATTGTTTGGGCAGCCTACTCATGCATAGGTTGTAACACTATCTACCGGTGATACACCTCCCACAAATTCGCTCAACATCTCTTTTCATGTGGGGGCCAGTAAAAGTGTTCATGTAGAATTCCTAGAGTCTTAGCCACGCTGAAGTGGCCCATCAAACCCCTACTATGGGCTTCCCGCACAAGTAATTCGTGTAATGAACAATTAGGCACACAAAGATGACTATCACAGAATAAAAATCCCTCATGCCTATAGTAATTCCCATGAGGGGCCTTTTCACACAATCCAAAATGCTCACCAAAATCATTATCAGTCGCATATAATTCTTTCACAAACTCAAACCCCAACAATTAAGATATACCTGCGTGAAAGTGCATCGGCCACGACATTCTCCTTACCTTGTTTGTATCGTATGACATAAGGGAAGGTCTCGATGAACTCCACCCACCGTGCATGTCTTCGGTTCAGTTTATGTTGTTGTTATCGCCTGAAAATGAGCCAAGCGGAACACTTAAGATTTGACGACCGCTTCCGGTCGGTCTGGGCAGGGGAAATCGGTTCAACAAGTTAAGCCGGGTCTGGATCGGCTTCAGGAATGAGGAGACCAACTCGTTGCCCTGAAAGGATGAAACAAATCGCGTCAGAGGGAAGCCCGAGGAATTTAAGCCCGGGACGACTGCTCCGATGCTTAAGTCAGCACATGTTTAACAAGACAGGAATCAAGCTAAGAGAAATAAGGAGAGAGAGAGAGATAAAGAGAAAGAGATAGAAAGATGTGTCGATACGAAGACAGCCCAGCGAAGCGAGGCCAAGTCGGGCCAGGGAGACCGAATAGAACAAGGAAGCTGTGTGGATCGTGGAGAGTGTGCGGAGATACGATCGTTGTCAGGTGGAGCACGGAGGACGTGCGAAGTCTAGGTCATCACCGGACGGAGCACGAAGGACGTGCGACGTTAAGGTCTTCACCGGACGGAGCACGGAGGACGTGCGACGTCATGGTCTTCACCGGACGGAGCACGGAGGACGTGCGATGTCATGGTCTTCACCGGACGGCGCACTGAGGACGTGCCATGTCAAGGTCTTCACCGGACGAAGCATAGAGGACGTGCGAGTTCCCCCTTATTTAATCGGCTGAGCGAGGCGAGGCCGGGTCCACTCCGTATGGTCGGGCAGGGTGAGAACAAATATCCAAGTTAGTGAAATAAATAATATCTCCTAACTGTGCTAACTTAACATGTTACATTCTAACATGTTAAGTGTCCAAGTCTGTCATGATTACGCTGATGGGCTTAAGTTATAGCCCAAATCCAATGAATTTTAAGTTATCAAAATACAAGAGTCCAATACAGTGGCCCTTAGATATTATAAATCTATAGTTGACTAGGTCTGTATTCTTCGTTGACTAGATCTGGAAGCAACCTTCGAGTAGCAGCAGCAGCACCTCGGCAATGGAGGAGGCCAGCCCGACGGTAAGGTAATCGATAGATGGTGGGCGATTAGCCTGGCGGGTCTGCCCGGGAAAGGAGCCCGGCAGATCTGCTCGGAGCCGCACGCGGATCTGCTCGGAGAGGAGAGCTCGGCCGAAGATCGAAGTTCGCAGAAGTAAGATCCAGAAATCGAGGGTGGTGGCCGGGTATTTATAGGTAGGGGGGTGGGTGATCTGCCCGGGTGATCAGCCTGGCAGATCAGCTCGGCGCCGTGGAGATGATAATTTGATGGTGAGGCTGAAGTGATCAGCTCGAAGTGGGGGAAGATGATCATCTCGGAGCCGCTCGTGGTGATCTGCCTGGACGGTGGTGATCTACCCGACGAGAGTGGGAGATGACCAGCTCAGTTTTGCTTGATGGAGACCTGTCTGGAGATGTTCAACCCGGCAGTGATGGTCGATGATCTGCCCGGTGCGAAGCAGTCCAGATCTGCCCAGGAAGAAAGAAGACGAGCCCGGCGAATCTGGTCGGCAGTTCAGCCCGGAGAACCTGCTTGGCGAAGATGATTAGCCCGGTGATGACGGTGGTTCGGCCTAGACACTGGTGAGGTGCTCGGTGGTCATCCTCGTCGGAGCTGCTGGGCCCGGCCGAAGATGGTGGTGCTGCCCGGCAGTGGGGTGAAGCTCGAAGGGTGGTCCGACGGCAATGGTTCAGTCCGGAGAATGATCGGGCAGTCCTAGATTGTGCGGGTTTGATCCGTAAATATTGTATTGAGTCTGGACTGGGATTAATATTTTATCCGATCTTGTTTAATGTCTGCTGTGATTAATTGATTAATTTTAATGGCCTGGTTGACCC
>JAOWBR010161590.1:0-12241 GCA_028571145.1 Dionaea muscipula
CCGCTACTCCTCTCTTCTCCTTGTGGTTAGGAGGAATTTTACTATTGTATTTTGATACACCAAATACAATAGATAACGGTGTTAGAACACTGTCAAACACTCTTGCAGTTCCTTCAACCGAATGGCCTTCAACTGCTACCACATTGTCTGGTCCTTTACAACCTTCGTTGCTTCACCAGCTGCAGTCCTTCACCCTTGGCTTGCTTCAACTGTTTGCTTTGTCCTTCACAACCGTGTTGCTTCACAAATTACAGCTCCTTCATAGCCCTGGCTTCACCGACTCTCAGTCCTTCGTGGCTTCCCACTTCACTGATCAATCTTCAAGAATGATAAAGTTCTTGAAATGGTTGAATCACTCTTGTGATTCAATGAGCCTTGCTAGATGTTGATTGTAGCACTGGTTTGGCTCAAAAGTTACTGGATGTAACTTGTAAAACTCGTTGGCACAGTGAGCTTTCAAATTCACATCATGTATATTCAAGAGTTGTGTCTTCTCCTCATCGTGTGCCTGGATATATATAGGCTCCAAAAATATATCCGTTGAATGCCGTTGAACTTTTGTTCTTCATCATCTTATTAATCTTCTTCCAATCCCGATAATGGTGGATCTTGTCTTGGTCTTCTTTCCCAATTCGTGTAAGCTTTCACTACAACAATTCTAGTTTTACGCAACATCAAAATTTTGTTGGCAAAGACTTATTTGCGTCGCCAACGAATTTATGCGACAGAAGGCTTTGCGTCGCCATGGTGTCGCCGCAGATATGCCACTAATAGTTTTTGGCGACGTTAACTACTTTTCGTCACAAAATAGTACTTTCGGCGACGCAAAATTACATCGACAAAAGTATTTTACATATAAGAAAATATATCATTTGTCGACGTGATATTTTGTCGCCAAAAATACTATTTTGGAATAAAAAAATATATTAAAATATGCATTATCAACTTGATAGTATGTCGCCAAAAGTGATATTTTTCAATTAAAAATATATAAATAAAATACATTATCGAAATGATAGTACGTCACCAAATGTATCATTTTAAAATTTTAATATATTAATTAATATATATAAAAATTGCCAAGGTGATCATAATAAGTCGCTAAAAATGTCACTTTAGATTAAAAAATATTTAAATAGGATATATATATTAGGAGAATATTTATAAATAGAATATATAAATGGGATATAGGATTAAATGTTAGAGATGATATATGTAAATGATATAAAATACAAATATCCAAATACAAACATAAATACTATAAATAGATGACTTTACAACTAAAAAAATAAAATTGATAGTAACAAAAGTAGTAGTAAAGAAATTCATTCTTCCCTAAAAAAATGACACATCAACCTAAAAAATAACTTGAAAAGTAAAATATCTAATATTACAATCCTATAGAAATATTTTTCTCATTTTTAATACTTGGAAATATTACTCCTGAAATAGTTGTTAGATCAACTCCGCACTACGCAGCGAATATCATATTCACAATCTTGACTTCATATACATCAATATCCTTCTTGAATCAAATACTCCAATGCACAGAAATATCATTCATCTTAATCATATAAGTACTAGTAAATGAATAGAGTTACTACAATAAAGCAATAAAAATTACATAAGTCAAAACCAATTTTAGAGGTGCATAATCTAATAAAAAAATTATAACAAACCATCTACAATACATCCTCGTTTAATTTAATCAAGCTAGCTCTAACAAAAAAATCACCAAATGATACTGATTTTAACTTTAGAAATTTGACATATAAGAAGAGGCACACAAAGGAAGAAAAAACATAGAAAAATTCAGCATGATATTCCCTAAAACATGGAAAACTACATATAATCAATGCACATCCTACATGGTAAAAAGGCAAAATAAGGACAATACCAACAATTATGGCCTCAGGGCCATCCAATAGAAAGAAGAAAAACAAAGGAAAGAAACAAGAAAAAGCACTTTGTAACAAGAATTCATCCCAACCAATCAACCAGCCACAATTGCTCCCCGCAACAATATTTAAAGCCTCCAAACTGCAAAGCATAAAAGTACTATACATCAATAAAAATAATATCACATAGCCATATAGATAGCAATGTTATCCTTAAATAGCTAAATCTATAAATAACCATTATAAGAATCAGATTTACAACAAAATATTAAACTTAAAAAGGTACCTCATTATAGGATTGAGTGTGAGTGGGAGGTGATAAGACTGCATTCCTCGTCTCATGTCCACTATTGGCATCTCCTGGAGAAAAGAGTTGTACAATATATCACATGTATCATACAAATTAATATTTTCTACATCATACTAGGAGTCTCCTCGAGACATTAAAAAGGATTACTTTCGCACTACTTGGACAAGAACAATGAACAGTATATTCCACATAATTAATTTATTCTATTAGATCATATAAAAGAATTATCCTTACTGATTTAACTAGAGCATCTTCTCAATAAGAAACATAGACTTTACATGGATCGCATACACACAAGAGAACAACGTGTTGTTATTTTGTCACTCTGTTTCACTTCAAAAATTATATATGAACACTATCAAAATCGCATGAACTCAGAGATAACAAGATGTCCAATAACAACACATAACTCAAAAAGATACAGTAGAAATTCTAACATGTGCACACTCAAAAAATATTAGAAATGAGGCCATCATTAGAGCATATTTACCTCACTAGGCAAAATTGCTTGTTAGTCAAATTAGCTAGCCAATTGATCATTTTTCATCAACATCAGTCTAGCCACGACAAATTGCCGAAACAAATACAAAGTGAACAATATCTCGCCTAATTTGGCGAGGTACTATTCACCAGCCAAATTGTTTTTTTTTTTTTTGTTTTTGTGTGTGTTTATGTGGGTTAATTTAAAAGAAAAAAAAAAAGTTATTTTAATTTGGTTAGTTAAAGTACAGAGTCTGATTTTTTGAGTTTTGAAAAAGTGGATAATTAAAGTAAAGAAAGTGAATTATGTGGGTTAATTTGGTGAAACTTTTGCCTAGTGAGGTAAGGATGCTCTTAGGAAAGTAAACTAAATAGTGAACCAACAAAGTGCAATTCACATTAAAAATATGATCAGGCTAGCTAGGTCCTTAACCAAAAATATACACTAATCCATCTTTTGTCACCAACATTTAATTTTCACTAAGGGAGAGCACAGGTGCAGGCACTAAGATCAGTTAATAAGCAAGAAAGAACACTAGGTAGGGAAATTAAATCACTGAAGTTCAACACAGGGCATTGTCGAGACAATCAGTTGAATTTTGGAGCCAGTGGCGGCTAGCACCGCTAGCACACCCTCACTAGTGGCTAGCACCACCAACAACGCCTAGCCAACATCTTTACCCGAAACGCCACTAACTCCTCGTCGGATCATGACAGGGCACCTGGCCAGCATCCTGTCGGCGACCGCCCTCCAGCAAACCCGTCCTCTAGCAGCGCTCGAGCCACCAACACCTGCCCAGAACTCCCCGAGGTCCACCGCGACCTTCGATCAGTCCGACCGAAACCCACACACGCAACTTCGACAAATCCAACCCAAAAATCACAACAAAAACAAAATTACTCAATGGAAACGAAGAAAAAAGGGGCGGATTGAGCTTTACATGTTCTGATCCATCCATATCCAGCGAGATTTGGGTTGGGTTCAAGTTCGCCGCCGCGCGCTCACCGCTACGCACCGCAAGGACGCTGTCGCACCGCTTGGAACAGTTTGCCCGTGTGGCCATCCCGCTCATCACCGTCGTCGATTCGCCGTTCCCGCATCTTGCCACCGCCCTCCTCTGTTCTGCCTGTGCCGCGGTTGTCGAGCGAGAAAGGGAGCACGTAAGAGCGATAGATTGAGGGAGAGAGATTTAGTTAGGCACTGTGTAATTAGGGTTAGATTAATTAGTTTAAATAGTTTTCAAGGAATTAAATAATAACTACAATAGTTTAGGCGATTAAATGAGGAAAAATAAGAGACATGCTTTAGGCACACCCTCTGACAGGGGTGTGCCTCGTTTTTTTCTTTTTTTTTGTTGTTTTTTCATCAAACGTATACTATCATTTTTTTTTGAGATAAAACAGTAGTATACTATTGTATCATCTAAAAAAAAATAAAAAATCACAGACATCTCAACAAAAACAGTAGTATACTACCGTTTTTTCTCAACAAAAACAGTAGTATATGACCGTAACACTTAAAAATTATAAAAAAATCCAGGCACACACCTTGGGATGTGCCTAACGTAATCAACAAAAATAAAAGAAATTAAAAAAGGAGATTGAGGATTATAATAGTGAATTATATTTAGTATAAGAGGAAAAATTAATGTAGACGGACCAAATAATATGAAATCTAATCTAAAATGGATTTAAAAGGTCGTGTTGTTACGTATAAATTTTAAAAGCCTAAAATCTTTCAAAATCCTCTAAACCCCAACCCTTCTAACCATCCAAACCCTCTAAAACATTAGTTCGTAAAACCCTAACCCTCAAACCACAAAATCCTCCAAACCCCAACCTTATAAGACATACAAAATCTAAAAGTTTAAAACCCTCCAAAACCCTCGAAACCTAAAACCTCCAAACCCTAACCCTCCAACCCCCCTCTAACCCTCCAAACCCTATAATCTATAACCCTCACAAACCCTAATTCCTAAAACACTAACCCTTAAAACTCTAACCCTTAAAACCCTAACATATATACAAACTTTAAAAGTTTAAGACCCTCTAAAACCTTCAAAAGCCCCCAAAATCCAAAATTCAAAACCTCAAACCCTACAAACCCTCCAAATCTTATTTCTCCTCATATAAGTCTTATGCAGTGTTAGATTGAAAAGAATCCCTCCGAAACAAAAGATAAGCCTTCAATGCTGGGTTGTGTGTCAATATTGTCATACCAACTTGGTGGTGTACAATCTTATGAGGTCATGTGTGGCAAGAGATGCCACACATGTATCTGTTTGGTTTGAGATTGGTTTGAAGTCCATTTGTCTTGAAATTTTGGGGATAAAATTTATTTAAGGGGTAAAGACAATCCTAAATAATATAATATAATAGTATGTTTAACAACAATTATTATTGTCTTCTGCCCATTTTTTAATTAAATAAACCTAATTAAACCCAAATAATCCTAATTAATCGAATTACCTAACAAACCGATTAATAGATTTAAAGTTTAAACCTACATTAATTTATATCCAACCCCCCCTCCCCCAAATTAACCCCTAATTTAATCTCTCTCATGAATCTCTCTCTCTTACGTCTTCCACGCTCCCCTGCGTCGACCAGCAAGCCAACAGAATAGTAGAGGAACGGTGACGGCGACACTGAGGATGGACGAAGGCAGCACGATTCTCATGGGAAACAGAGGAATCGAACCCAATAAGCGTTTAATTTGTCTCCTTGTGTTCGTTTTTGGAGGTAAAGGTTGGATTTTTGGTATTGCTTTAAGGTTGAATGAAATGTTTGAGGCGGATCTATGAGGTGGGCTCCATTGTTGGGAGGTCTTAGGCGGGGCTCCTTGGCCGTGGCCGTTGGCGACTGAAGTAGAGGCGGCCTACCATCAGTAGCCATGGAATTTGGATGATCTCGTTTTTCAGTTTCTATTAGTCGTAATCTCACATAGAAAAGATCCAAACTATGATCATTCCACTGTGCTTTGCTTGCAGGAGTTGCAGCTCATGCTTTATTATTTAAGATAATTAGATGGGTTAATGTCTGTTTTGTGGCTTGTTAGTGTTGAAGTTTGTATTCTTATGAATGACAGAACACAGACTAGCTGAAGTTTGTATTCTTTTCTGGAAATCTCTCTTCGCGCCTCGGTGTGATGTTCGTTTCATTTACCCATTCATCGATGTCATGGAAATTGAGGGGTTTTTTTATGTTTCTTCGGAAAATGTGGAAATAAACCAGCTTACAGTATTATCCTTTGAAATCAAAATCCATAAAATATAATTTATAATTTTTTGTTCCGTTTAATTTTAAATTTCAAAAATATAACCAAAAAATCAAACACCTATGAAACTTTTATTATATACATATGGTTCGAACTTCGAAGTTCGAGGTAGTTTGTTATTTAAAGTGATTACTATATAGAATTTCGATTGACCGAATGTTAGATAATTGATTCTTGCAAAGCATATGTATCTAAACTAACTTTTCCTTTGTTGTTTTTGTTGGTTCCCTCGTAATTTGGATAAGCTCAATGGCTTGATCATTGTATTTTCCTTGTGTAGCACATTTCTTATTGATCATTTTTTTTTGTTCAATTCCCTGTCATGGGTCGATTGGGTAGTGATTAGGGTTGCTAGTTGATGTCTTTGAGGTACAACAGGGGGGCTATGATGGGTGTCTGTTTATATTGCTGTGTGTAATTGTGGTGAGGATGAACAATTGGCGTGTGATGAGGCTGTGTGCATATTCCTTAATATGTGCATCTGATTTGTTTTGATATGCACTGCATAGTTGCGAAGGCCGGGCTAGGAAGGGCTAAGTTGATGGGTTTGAATTTCATGAACACCGTGTTCACATCTAATCCTATATGAATTAAGAAAACTCTGGAACTTCAATCACTAGATTAATAAATAGACAACTTCGTTAGGAACTTGATAAAAATGAGCCCTCATTGAATTCTGAGTTTACTAATATTTTTAATGTTATTTGATTTCTATAAAGATGTTACCAGATTTTGTCAAGATCTCGTGGATCAACTTGTATTTAAATGCTCTGGATGATGATGGCCAACCGATCATGATAGAGAAAGGAAAAGTTGGTTGGACAGGGTGTAGTTTTATGAATCTGATCTACTAGCTTACTGTAGACACAATAATATAATGCTTGAAAGAATTGCTGGCTGCATCCCGTAGGTAAATTTAGATTATTATTTTTACTGATATCCCTTTTTTGCATTTATATCTGCTGATTTGTCTAGGATTTCTTGCTGCTTATCTTAATGTGTTGATTTCTATTTTGCGGTTCTTGCATGTTCTTAACTCCAATCCAGAGGCAATGTCCAAGATGATCACTGTGAATGCTAGTGAATAGTTTCTACATTCGCTGAGTAACTAGTGCGCTTCAGGTAGTAAATGTATTTCAAATTATGCATTCCACCTTACCATGTTCTAAGTTGCTCGTCTTTATGTTGATTAATAATTACTCGTAAATGCATATTTTGTGGTTGGATTTAATTCAGTTTGAAATCATGACTTTCCTCCTAACATATTGCAGTCCTGGTCTATCCGGGGCTTTGTTGAAAACCAATTTGGTATGGGTTTGATTGCAAGAGCAGTTGAAAAGGGTATTGTTGTAATTAAACCTACTGGTTTTATGATCTTCAACTTGGGAGGCCGCCCTGGACAAGCTGTTTGCAGGCATTAGATCGAACTCTATGATTTTCGTGTAAATAAGATTTGGCAAACTAAAGTTGAGGCCAATGAGAGTTTGATATTAAGTGAGAGTTTGTTTACTTGATGTGAATTTATAGGCTTCTGATGCAGATATTTCAGCATTAGTAGAAATTGAGAAGAATAGTCTAGACCATTTTAAGTTCTTTACGGGGCTTACGGGCGATCTGCCTATTTGTGCTCGAATAGCATGGGCATATCGAAAGGCAGGCAGTTGCATTGCTCTTGCTTTATCTGTTAATAGTTGTTAACTCTAGCAACCAAATCAGGTTAATTCTAGGTTTCCTTACATTGTGTAACTCAATGTGAGCAATGATGTGTTGGCCTCATATTTACTTGGTAGAGTATGATATATATATGACAAATTTGATAGGTGAAGACAATTTTTGAGTTTTTGAATAATGGATATAAGGTGATCAATAATTCGTTGGACTTATCATTTGAAGATGTTGTTGCTGCTGCTTCTATTGCCTACTGTTGCCTGCTACAGTTGCTTATTGCTAGAAATTCTTTGCTAGCTAGATGGAAGCAGGGAAGGAGGCCAATGAAGTGTTAGAAGCAGTGATGTGAATTAGGAAGCAGTGATGTGAATGTGGCCAATGAAGCAACAATTGCCTTGGGGAAGTTTGTCTCCTTGTTTACATGGTGAGGGTTATTTCAAGCAATTGCTTTTTCTTCTGGTTTTCCGATTGCCAACATTCATTATAATTTGACTTGTATGCAAATCCGCGTTCTTATTGTTGCAGATGGATTTGGTCTTTGACAGATGCTGCGGGCTTCCTTAGATGAGCATATATGCAGATCTGCAAGTTTTTTTTCCCTTTCGTTTCTTATTGTGGATGGCCTGAGGCTTTTGTGGTGTTTTCGGTTTTCCTTATATTCCTGCCATGCGGGATGTTCATGGGTTCTAGGCAACTCTCCTATTTTAGGTGAGGCCGTGCTTTTTTTTTTTTTTTTTCCTTTCATTTTTAGCCATATCTTGGCACTCACTAGGATGTAGTATTCATCCATTTTGCGGTGTTTTCTTATATTATGTGGGTTGTAAACTTATACCTTATGGGCATATATATTATACTTAAAAAAATGGAGATTGACTGATTGAATGTTTGCTTTATTTGATGTGTTGTTGTGATTGTCTGGTTGGTTTGTTGTGTTGCTTTTGTTTGAGCACCTCTTTTTGATTGTTTGAGAATTTCTTAGGATTATGTTCGTCTAAAATATTAATGTATTCACCATATCTTTAAAAAGATTGAATTAAAAGAAATAAGAAAAAGTATATTTTTAGTTTTAAAAAATTTTAATTAAGAGATAAAAAAATTATATGTAGGTCATTAAAATAATAACATATATAATGGATTCAATAATGTAATCGAAACTGTAATTTGTGGAGAAAACACACGGAATAAGGAATTATCTATTTTTTTTTTGAACGAAAAAATTAGTTGTATCATTACTATACCAACCACAACCCAACAAATCGGTTCCCACTATACAGAGCATCACTCTCCATCCTATACACACAACCCAGTAACATCACCAATCCATACTCCCTAGAATGACAACAAGGAATTATCTATTATTATTTGAGTTTAAAATTATTAAAAACCTAAAAATACATAATATTTAATAAATTCAGTAAATATCTCGTTATAGTTTTATCTCAAACTTTATTAAGAAGTATTACAAACAGTAAATGCCGTATAAATATTCATTTAATAATTGTTTCGTATTGTTGTATATATAGGAATAATTGTTTTCTTATTCCTAAAAATAACCATTTTTTGTGTTTGTTCTAAAATAAAAAGTAGATACCATACTCAATACAATATTTTATTATACAAGTAATACCCTTTTGGTAATATAAATTATTATGTCGCTATTTGTCAATATTTTTGGCGATGTATACATTTGTGCTGCCAAATGTTAAGATTATTGGCAACTTAAGATATTACGTTGCTAAAGGTTAAATTTTTTTTGACATAAGATTTTGCGTCGCCAAATGTGAAGATTTGACAACATAAACACGTTCGTTGCCAAAAGTCATACATTTGGCGACATAATTATATTTTTTATTGCCAAAACATATTCAACGGCGACAAATCATGATGTGTGCCACCTTTTATTGTCGCCAAATGTCAAGATTGTTGTAGTGTCATTATCCCCACTTTTCCCCCCTTTATTTTATTTCAACTTTTACTCACGTTTTAGATTGGCGGATTGCTTAATTTTTCTTAGACCGATTATTATAATTCATCACTTTTTATTTTATTTAATAATTATTATTTGTTACCCTTTTGGACTCCGATTATCATTTATTGTTTTTCTATTATTACACTTATTATTTTATCATTTATTATTTATACTCCCTTGGACTTAGACCGTCAATATATTATTATTATTATTATTATTATTATTATTATTATTATTATTATTATCATCATTTTTTATTTTATTATTCATTATTCATTATGTTATAGCCTGAAAATGAGCCAAGCTAAACACCAACTGGCTCAAGAACCAACTCCGGACGGTCGGGTTAAGGTAGACCGGTTCAACGAGTTAAGTCAATGCTGGATCGGCTTCACAGAAGAAGAAATCAACTCGTGAACCTGAAAAAATGAGCAAACCACGTCAGAGGGAAGCCCGAGGTGTGAGCCCGGGATGACCGCTCCGATACCTAAGTCAGCAGGTGAAAGCAAGACGCGGAATTAAGCTTAACGTCAGAAGTCGGAAAAAAGAGATAGAAAATAAAAGGGGGGTGAGCCCCAATTTATAGGGAAGGAAGTTGCATATTTATGGTTATGCCACTGGAATCTTTGGAACCTGGCTGGAACTCCGATTGACGAACGGTCAATGGCTATGCTCTCCTGACGAGGCAGGGAATCTTCTCATAAAGTTCGGGGTGCCTGTCCCGGGATTGACCGGATTGACCCGAGAGGACTATGCGGAGCGGCGGAGGGCCGCACGGAGCGGCGGAGGGACGTACGGAGCGGCGGAGGGCTGCGCGGAGCAGCGGAGGGATGCGCGGAGTAGCGTAGGGTTGATCAGGCCCAGGCCAGCTGGGCTGGCCTGAAAATCCTACCGGGCTGATCACCCGAGGTGATCCCGCCGGATCTGTCCGATCCCGGTCCGAGCGTCAATGTGCGGCGAGCCCGGTTGCGTCTCTTGTATCCTTTATCCTTTCGTCCACGTGTATGAGGGAATTTCCCCATATATCATTAGTTCCCCAAGTTTATAGTGAAAATGAAGTGAAGACTATAAACTTTGAAATCGAGTCAGGCTCAACCGGTCCACGTGGACAAAAGTCTGAGGCCTATGTCTTGGGAGCCGATGGCGACGACTGAGGAGTCGACAATGATGGCTAAGGAGCCGTAGGCGACAACTGAGGAGCTGACGTTGACGACTAAGGAGCCGTAGGCGATGACTGAGGAGCCGACGGTGACGGCTAAGGAGCCGTAGGCGACGACTGAGAAGTCGATGGTGACGAAAGAGGAGCTGTAGGTGATGATTGAGGAGTCGAAGAGAGCTGAGTGCAGCATGAGCACCTTGCTTCTTACTGTTAGAGCGAAGCGTTGACGATAGTTGTTGCGTAGTTGCAGGTGGGAGCAACTTCACGTTACGGGACCTGTGCGGGACGTATCCCAAGGTATAGGTGGCATCTCAGCTAGACGGACCCGGCTTACAAGGGTTGGAAAATGCTCGAAGCAGGGCGGACCTAGCTTACACGAGGAATGTTTTCTAAGGTAGGGTGGACCTAACTTACATGGGAAATGATCGGCTCGGAGCCTAGAGAGCGCGGCTATGAAGCCGGAGGCTCAGCAGATGGAGAGCGCGACTTCCAAATCGGTGGTGGTTTGAAAATCGGAATACAGTTTCAGCTCGGAAGCTAAAACGCAACCCGGAGGCCGGAATCAATCCAACTCAGTAGCCGGAAAGCTCGACTTCAAAGTCAAAAATCTCCGACCATGTGGGACGGACCCGGCTTACGGGTGCAGACGGACCATGCAAGGTGGACCTGGCTTATAGATGTTGACAGACCATGCAGGGCAGACCTGGCTTACTGGCGTAGATGGACCATGCAGGGCAGACCTGACTTACTGGCGTTGGTCGATGCTGCGATGGGTATGCTTTGAAGCGGAATTCCACGTGTCCTGTGATCTATACTACGTAGAAAACCTATCAATGGACTCCACGAGGATGAACCTCATGGGACTACTCCGACGATCAAGTCAGTCGAGGCTCGTATATAGACACAGACAAAAGCAGGAAAGAAAAAGTACAAGAAGAAAGCATATAAAACAGCTGAATACTAACTCTGCCTACGCTCCAGGCTTGTGCTCCTACTAGAGTCTTTTCGCTTTGAGGAGGAGGGTTTGCTAACCTCCGAGAACTTCTTGAGCACTCGACGCGCAGTTGGCTGTGTTGTGGCTTGGGTGCCTATGATAGGTACACCACTTGTTAGCGGAGCTCATGAGGACCTGCGCCCCCGATGCTATAGGGGGAGTGTGTTCTATCCTCGGGTGCTCAATCTTGTGGGGTCTTGTGTCAGAGTGGTGAGATCTCTTGCCCTATGATGGTCTCTCTCTCGGAAGAAGCATCTCTTCTGGACTCTCTACGGCGCTCAACTCTAGAGTCGGAGGCTGCTCGGGCGTTGTTCTAATCTTCTAGCGTCATGTAAGTGCATGCCCTCTGTAGTAGCTGGCTAAAATCAACAGGCCTGCGGAGGGTGAGGACATCACGGAAGGCACTGGAACAAAGCCCTGTTTGGATGGCGACCATGGCCACATCGCCATTGAGGCCGGGAATCTGAATGTAGACCGCGTTGAAGC
>JAOWBR010161601.1:0-12241 GCA_028571145.1 Dionaea muscipula
AATAATTTGTGTGTCTGTATTATTTATTTTTCAAAAAATAATAATAAATATATGATTATTTTTTAAAAATAAAATAATACAGACACATTGTTCAAACTGTACAAAAAAAAAAAAAAAAAAAATATAGAACAATCCCCACCCCACTCCACTTTCTCTCTTCATTCGTGACTTTGCCTTTGAATTAATTCCGTGCGGTTAGAAGAATTGATGGATTCCAAAAATAAAAATCATGAATCCCCCGGGTTGTTCTGTAGCTATGACTACACTATTTCATACTATCCTTTAAATATTCCATCTATATTTTCTCCCAAGTAGGATCGTCGCTGCCAATCGGCTCTTCAAATGAAGCGTCATCTTCGAGCATCGAACACAATATATTATATATGATCAAAGTGGAGGTGCATGATTATTTATATATTATGCTTGGTTGATGGATGCTTTAATTTTGGTAGTTTTAAGGAAGAAAAAAAAATTCAGATAATTTTCCCTGCTGAAAGTAGATTAAAAAAAAATCACTTGGGAATAAAACCTATAAATGGATTCACTGTTCTTTTTCAACGAAAAATTCTCGTACCATATACAGGTTTTCCAAAAATTTATCTTCAAAATTTGAAGATCTGAGCTTTTTATGTCAAGGTAAATTAATACCGTAGTTATTTACTCGATCTTCGTTGGGGTATGAGAAAATAATTATTGTGCCTCTTTTTTTTTTTTTTAAGTAAAGTAATTAAGGAATGAAATAGGAATTTTACCACCGAAAGACAAATAAAAAAAAACTAGAAATAAAAGAAAAATGTGTTATCAAATAATTAATTAGAGAGCTACATGTAAAAAGAAGTGACAAAGGAAAGGGAAAATGTGAAAAATGAAAAACCGAGTCTACTCATAGCTAGACCACGTTCACGTAGCTATCAAGTGAAGTTCACAAAATTGCCCTCTTCTTTAGGTCACAAATTTAGTGCACTTGGAACTTTTCATCAATACGAACTTTTATGAGGCCTATACAATACAAGTTACCGACATCAAGGATTTGATTTAATAGGACCACCACCTCTAATTAATTTTTTTTTTTTCCGACACATCATAGTTTCTTCTTTATCTTTTATTTTTAACCTTAAATAAAACTATATCTCTAAGAACCAATAAAATAATTTAATCTCTTACATATCTTATTTCTCCTTTATTAATTACTAGCGGTTGTCCATGTTTTCGGCACGATAAGAACTCCACTCTTTCAAAATAAAAACTATCGAAAAAATATATATCAGTAACTCTTTCAAAAAATCAACAAAAAAAAAATTACAAATTATAAATTAATAATGAAAATTCTAAATTATTATATTTATATAAATCTTATTTGGATGACCTTAACATTTTAAAAAAAATTGACTATATTATTACATAATATTTTAAATATATTACCCACCCAACTCACTTTATTACTCATTTCACCTCACTTTATTACTCACCCAACTTTATTACCCACTCCACTCCTCTTTGATCCGACGGCTGATATATTTTTTCGCTCTTTTCTCTCATCCAATAGTTTAAAATATCTCAAGATATTTAGGGGTGACAATTCAAAATGTTTTATACTTTATATATATAATAATAGTATATACTAATACTATTATAGGTTGATCTTTTTAAATATTCATGTTGACTGTGAAATTAATCTGAATGTTAATTTATCCTTTCCCCCTTTTTAAATTATTGGTAAAAAAAATTAAAGTTCAAGATGTGGTCTATATAAAAATTATGATGATCTAATTGGCAAATTAAAGTTGCCGCTGCACTCAGTTATTCACTTTTTAATTGATTGTTTTAAATAAGAAAAATAATTTTAGTTATTAATTACCAGCAAATGAAAAACAAAATACATCGCCAACAGCCTTATAATAACTTTTTAATTAAATTTTTATATTTTACAATTCAAACGGTGAATCAAGTGTAATTTTTTCGTTTATGACATATGGAACCAGGTAGACTGAGCAGACTTCTGTTTCCGATGGCCACGTGATCACCGATCACATCATAGCAGAGTCCCTGTTCTCATCTTGATCATATCATTCACATTTTCCAATCAATACAATGTATAAGAGCATCTCCACCGGTGGTTGGGAATGGAGAGTGTTATATATAGATTATTTTGAGAGTACACGTAGACAAGACGATAAAGACGTATCGATCAAACCGAAGCATAGATAAACCCGACTCGGTTTGACCATCTGAGTCCGACATGCTATCCCCTTGCATATAAATAGGCCCTCATCTCCCGTTTTCGCGGGGGACGATCTCCTCCTTCTTTGGCCGAGCTCAGCTTCCACCCGGCTAGGCGATTGATCGTCCGACCCGAGACCGGTCGACCACTGGACGTCCTTGCCTATAAATAGTCTCTCTGCCCTTCTCATTGGCGGGTTCTCCATCTCCTCCGATTCAAACAGCTCCGCACCTGCCCCACTCGGACCAATCCGAGTAGAGGTATTCAGAGAGTTTCACCCGGCTCGGCGGTCGAGCACCCGACCCGAGTCCGGCCTCCACCCGACCCAGTTCAGCTGCCACCACCTGGTCATTTCTCGACGCGGTTTCGTTCCGCTCGACCGTGTTTCCCTCGACCCAGCGCCCGTTCGGCGATACTCACCCATCCGTTTACTTTGACTGGATTATGCGACTCTTTCCCGACTCTCCCTATATTTTTCGGTTCTTCTCGTACGCGGGTGCCATCGGTCAATTCGAGCGCTTGTTGACTTAAGCATCGGAGTAGTCTTTCCGAGGTCATATCTCGGGGTACCCTCTGACGTTTGTTCATCCGTCTCAGAGTATTTGAAGTTTCCAAATAATGAAAGTATTATACAATGATTTTTAGAATGTGGACGAAAATTTAGAGTATGAATAAAAAGTGTGAGGATGCATGTATTGTGAATTTGTGAATATATTATGTAATGATTTTTCTAGAATTTATACGATACATTCTAAATATAGAGTTTCAAATAGAGTTTCTAAAGTGAAAAAAATTGTTTGCGTGAACAATGAGAGAGATATAATGATTTTTTTGAATATAGGTGAAATTTAAAGTGTGAATAAAGGAAATATTTAACCGCGGGAGATGCTCTTAACGACATGGTTGATGGTAAATTATAATATTTTAAAATCAATTCTAATCATATTCATTCAAATCTTTTTCGGTCGTTTTCTAATTCTCCTTCTACCATGATTAGGGTACGGATCTTCTAATTTTTTTGTTCTCTTTCTCTCTTTGCGTTCTGATCCTCATCGTCTAAGAATTTATTGTGAACTTGATCTAATGGAGTGCGGTTGCTCCAAAAACAAAATTCTCACGTGGATCTCCTGATCAAACTTTTCTTGGCCTCAAATATTTTCCTTTTCAATTTTGAATTTTCGCCCGTCAAATATGCATCAAAATCAAGCTATTGATAACTCTGTTCTCACATGATAGCGAAGCTGGGGGTGCAAAATTAATGGGGGTGTTTGTACTCGCAGACTTTTTGGAATCCAATGGTTCCCCTCAGGGCCTCAATGTTTGTTTGTTTTTTATAATCGACGTGATTTGTTGCGTTTTTGATTTTCAAAAAACAAATAAAAAAAAAAAAAAAAAGAGAAGAAGAAGAAGAAGAGTTCAATCACTGAAAATGATTCGTGGACAATTATATCCTTTACAAAATTATAAAAATACGGCATAAAATGTTGAACCATATTAAAAATTACACGGTTCGGTTATCCTATTAGGACATAATAAAATTATAAGACTCAGTAATTCTATCGAGCCATTAGACACGTCAGACTAAATTAAAAATTATAATACTCGACAGAATCTGTGAGAGTTATATCTAAAGACTCGACATAAACCTCAACACTACGTTATTAATGATATTTTCACCATTAAAAATGACTAAAAAGAATCGTTTAAAAAACTACCGGAGTGTTATTTTTCCTAAAAACGACAGGATAAATATCTGATGAATTAGAAAGCCACGACTACATGTTTGAAGGTTTTATTATCTGCAAGTGAATTTTAGGGGCCAAATCCTATATAATATGAAATAATCATATGGGGCTTTCACGAGTCAAGTTGGGCCCATCGATTCCAATGGCTGGCCCAATAGGCTTGCGGGCCCAGTAGAAAAGGCCGGTCTTTGCAAGGCGTCGGCATTCTGCGGTCTTTGCAAGGCGTCTGGCATTCTGCGGTCTTTGCAAGGCGTCTCTCTACTAGTAATTTTCACACTAGACTGGCAGACCACAAGAACCGACCATCCGTCCGCACAGATTTGTTTGGTACGGACCTCCATGTTTTAGAATGTCTTTTGATGATTCGAACCGTTGAATGTGTTTAAAACGTGTTTTTAAGTGATGTGGTGAAAATTTCAGTGAAAAAATGATCGAAAAGAATTTCATCCGCTCAATTTTTGATATTTTTTTTTATCAAATCGTTTCATTAAAAATAATTGAATTAAGCTCTTCTTGATCGTGGCTTGCACAAGAACCAAACTTCAACCAGGAAAATATTTCACAGCAGGCACAACAAAATGTAAGTTAAATATGAAAAATGATACGTTTACAACATATTTTTATAATATATTTTTAAATTTATAAAAAGATTTTTTCTTATGATCTAAACCGATAGATATGTTTAAAATATAATTTTAAAAATATATTTTAAACATATACAATGGTTCAAATTATTCCAAATTATTTGAATCCAATCAGTGCAATATAGTGTCTAAATTGACCCTAATTGCCTAAAAAATCAATCAAATCGAGCTCTTTCCTGTTTAATTTTTTGGCAATTTTCCACATACACTACCCTTAAAAATTACATTTTAAGCATATCTATTGATTCTGATAATAAAAACCATGTCATTTTTAGAAATTGTAAATTGAGTTGAAAAAAATACAATGTAAGCGTAATATTTCTAATCAAATAATTATCAAAAAATGATTGGATTACAATAAAATTTTACAATATATTTACAACAACTGATCTATGTTGTTGATTTTGATTCATTTTGTTAAATGTATGTGTCGTCATGATAGTAAAATAAATAATATAGATCAATTGTTACAAAATGTAAAAAATTATTATAAGTGTCATTACTCAATATTTATTCCCTCCAAACATACTCTCTGTGTGATATGGGACAATGCTCATTTAACTCTAACCTTGATGTTCCCACCCAACAAAACAAGGGGAGGACCTCACTTTTCTTTCTAGATGCTGGAGCTGATACAATAAAGGCTACTGCAAAGGGGCACAAACAGAACAGATAGATGTAAACTACCCACAGCATTAGTCTCACACCCAACACCGGGTGAGACCGACAATGACCCGGGGAGTTCAACGGGTTATCCCGGAGAGTTAAATGGGTTATCGTCGGTCTCATCCGGAGTAGGGTGTGACAATTAGCCTAGGCAACATCATCATCATCATCATCACCTTCTTCGGCCGAGACTTTTGAGACTTTGAGTTACTTCTATAGGAAGCTTTAAGCAACAAAAAAGTGAAGTTCCATGGCAAAGGAGAGCAAGATGACTACAAGAAGGACAATAGATTAATACAGTTGGGGGTTGGTTGGACAAACAAAACATTGATTGCATTGCCACAACTCACATTGTCCCCATGCTCTGCCTCATCCTCCTCATCCCATGTGACCCTCTCCTTCTTATAAGGAAAGGAAAGCATACAAAGAGGATCTGCATTCATTTTTTTTAATTATACTGTCAGATAACTGGTATAAAAGTACACATACCAGACAATATCCTGGGTAAATTAATCATCGAGTGTCTGAGCTCTTTTAGGTAGGCGATAACCAGCGTACTAAAATTGTTGAATCATGTACGTATGTATCTTACGGATACGTTTGGTCGACCTCACCCAATGAGATGTGGTCGTTGCCGTGTGGACACTTTGGCCCTTCTCTTCTATTCTCCTTTCCATTCAAGGTAAGGTGCATGGGGGGTTTCAAGTACTATCTGATATCTAAACATACCCTAATAGTTGATCCAAATAGGGATGTCAACGAGTCGAATCGAATACGAATGTGATACCCATCTAGCATAGGTTATACCCGTACCCTACCCATACCTGTGCGAATAAAATTTTTTATACCCGTACCCTACCCACGGGTATAACATAATACTCATACCCATACACATTACCCATTACATAAAGTGTAATTAGAACCATTAAAAAGATGCACGAAATAATTGGCAATCGATTTAGAAATTTTTTATTATCTTGCTATATCAGTCTATATTATTACAAAGCAAATACTATATCGATAGACAATTTACTACACAATTCTATTACTGCACAATTTCATTACTGTAAAAAAAAGAAGAAGAAAGAAGATAGACAAATATATTTGTTAGGTGTTGATATGAGAGTATATTATAAATATATATATTTATATACGGGTATTACGGGTAGGATAGGGTATTATAGTATACTCATACCCTATCCGTACCCGTTACCAATATTAAGTTTTATACCCATATTCATATCCATACCAATTTTCTTATACTCATATCCTACCCAAATGAATAGAATAGAATCGAATACCCGCGAATATGGATATAATTGACATCTCTAGACCCAAAGTTCCTAATAGCTCAAGTAAGGAGGTGAAATACATTGGGTCATACTCTACCAGTCTACCTCATCCAAAAGGCCCCCTTTGTACCTGAGGTAGGTCTACCTATCTTACTATACAACCAAAGTTGCATAGAAAGCCAAATCTATTTGTTGGTTCTATCCCACGTAAGGTAGAAAGGAAAAGGAAAAGGAAGTGAAACCTGAAATCTATAAAAGAATACTTAGACTTTTATATTAAGTGCACCTATTTTGACTTTAGGTTAAATTTCTCTGTGAAACGAGAGTCAATCTTTTCTAACGGTAAAAATTTGTAGGTGTGTTTAGGATGAGGAGAAAATTTGTGTGATTATAATTTTTTACATAGTGGATTTTCTTCCGTATTTGAGAGGTCCAGATTCCCAACACTATGTTCAACAAAGAACCAAAATGAGCTTCTAAAGTGAAATGACTCACTACCGAATCTCCATTTCAATAATTTCATTTACTAATGTTATGTTTGGATGATGGTGGATGGTGGGAAAGGAAAGGGAGGGGAAAGGAATGGAATAAATTTAACCTTGTTTGGGAATGTATAAAATTAAGTATGGTGAATGGAGATTGATGAAATTCAATTTACGAAAATATCCTTTGTCTTTCTAACGTATGAAGTTTTAGTTTTTTTTAATAAGGACACTTTGGACATTTTCTTAATTCACCACCATTATATTACCCACCAAATTTTATTTTTTTTTTGATATCCCAGGTGTCCGAACGAACATAACTAATCCTGGGAAGCCAATCCCACCGGATGCTTGCAGGGGGTCCAATTAAAGCCAAGACCTTTAGGCCTTGTACGTCCATGGCCCACTCAGATTATTTGCACGTAAAGAGTTTCGAACTCGCGACCTAGAACTTCATGAACATTACCCACCAATTTGGTGGGGAAAAATTATGGTTAAAACCTTAACCATGGTGAAAATGTTCACCTCCATTCTTCACCATTCACCACTAACATTCTTAGATTAACAATTTAACCTTCATTTCTCTCCCCACCATTCACCACCATCCAAACATAGCGTAAGGAGTAAGTTAAAGTAACTTTGAACAAAAGATGACAAGGGAAGAGGAAGTAAATATAGTATCAGAACACAATGTTTCTTCTACAAGAGCTTTAACTGGGCCAGCAAAGCTGCTAAGTGAGGAACTCATAGCAGAACGCAAAAAGGCTAGCTGTAGTGCCATTTTCATTCAATTGTGTGGAAAATGTGGTAGAGTCAAAGTGGCTTTTATTCATCTTCCTATTTTAAGCTTTACAAGTTACACAACTACCCACAAGATGCTGCATTTAAGCAGTTCATATTTATAAGGCAATGGATGTGAAATTTGAAGAAAAAAAACATGTAGATTATTAGATATACAGCAATTTGAAGAAATTGAGAACTGCACTTGTATCATGAATGCAATAACATCCTATTCAACATGGCATGGAATTTGTTTGTGGATAAGTTGCTGACAATTTTCTTAGCATCAGAAACTCCATCTCCTGCAAGTTTCTCAATGGTTTTCATGTACCCAGAATTGATAATCTTCTTTCTTGCAGAGCTGCAACTGCTTAATGACAACAATGTAGAAAGCAAGAACTTCAAGTTACCTGAATTTCCCTCGTGTAGTTGTAGGTCAATCAAGTGAAGGATTAGGCAAATGTTCTTCTCCTCTTGCATAAATTTCTTCCTGTTCTTGGGTACCATGACCATGCTAGATATTGCCTCGGCCACCATTTCCCGGACATCATAGGACTTTGCTTCGAGGAACTTGACGAATTCTGGGATAAACCCGGCATCCCCCATTGCCTTCTTGGCTTCCTCTGATACCCCGCTGAGCCTAAACGCGGCCTTCAAGGATAGTTCTTGAATGGGAGTGTCCCCTCGACGGACGAAGTATAGGAGTTGATCCATGAACCCGGAATTCACCAATAAGCTCAAGGAATTTAAGCACATATTCTCGATCGCCCTCAAGGCCGTTTCTCTTGATTTGTATGATGACCACGATGATTTGGGGTCAAAGACACGAATAACCTCGCGAATCCCCCCTTGTCTGATGATCATCTGACCGGTCGATTCATCGCCGGACGCCATAGCTTGAAGAAACTCAATGGAACTGATCTGGGTTGACTCATCTCTAGACCTAACAAGCTTGATGAAAGTCAAGATCGCGCCTTCTTCGATCATAAACCTCTTGATTTCCTCGACACCTACAAGATTCCTCAGGACCCCGCAAGCGGGACCAACCAATACCAATCCGTCATCCATTGATTCCCCATTACTACAGATGTTAAGCAGAGCTGTGACACCTCCATGGGCGGAAAGAGACCAAGCATTATCGCCGTTCTCGGTCAATTTCATCAAACACTTGATGGCACTTTCTTTCCCTTTACAGCTCCCACACTCCAAAACCCTAATCAATGGAGCAATGATTCCCGCCCCAATCAACAACAGCTTGAAAGAATCAAACCCTGCAATCACCGACACCAATTTAGCAGCCTCCTCTTGCACATCAGATTCCTTTGAGTCGACAGAATTAGCCAAAAGGATCAGCATACCGCTCATCTCAACCACGATTCTAACGTACCTGTCATCCTCAATCACAACCCCATTGAGCGAAATCAATGCCTGTTTCTTCATCTCAATGCTTCCAATCTTTAATCTTGTCAACAAATCCCTCACATAGAACCTCATATCATCCCTAGAAGCACCGGAACCGGGCCGCAAAACGATTATTGCAGACCCATTTGACAAAATGCCAGCCGTGTAAATCCCACGTAGAATCTTGATATGGGCATCCAATTTTGCACACACTAAATCAAGATCGCTCTGCATTAGCAACTTACCACTATAAGAAACCTTGATGCAGCGGCGGGCGAGATCCCAGCACTCGTTCACCGACAGTATGATTGAAGAAATCAAATCTGAGAGGGTTTGGTTCTCTTCTGTTGTTGTTGAATGACAACTCTCTGCTGCAATTAGGCCAGTGTGCAGCTCCTCTAGCTTGACCCGTATCATTTGCCATTTCACTGAGAAGACTCTGATAGAGTGGGACTCGGAGACGAGGGATGAAATTAGCTGAATTGATCTCCGGAGTTTGTCTTCACCGCCGGCATGGGATGTTTCTGGGTGGTTTTGGAAGTTGTCAGATGGTGGTTCTGGTGGCTTTTCTTCACCCATTCTGGTAGTTTTAGTGGTTTCCCGGTGAGCCCATTTGGGTTTGGGTTTTGGTTTTGCGGGCAGTGTGGGTCGTTGAAGGGGATTTTGGTAGAAGAATGAGCGTGGTGGAGGGGAAGTTCGTTGATCAACAGTAGCAAGGCGATGAAATGAGCAGGAACAGCCAAGTCTTGTGAACATCTAATCATCTAAATCAAAATATAACTATAATGAGAGTCGTAATATGTGGATGTTTTTGGGTCATTGGATCTTCACATTAAAGGTCAGGATTCAATCTTAGATGAATAGTATATTGTCTCACTATCCACCTACTATCAACAGTATTTTACTATTCATCCACTGCCGATCAATCACATCCCTTAATTTTCTAAATCCAATGGCCCAAAAAAATTGACTCTAATTTCACTATTAAGGGTATCATTTAAGGAAGGATTTCCTTATAACGAGATTGATGTCATATAAGGTGAACTAAAATTTAAAATCTAATTGTTGCACCTAAAAACCCAAAGTGAACACCAGTAGTTCAGGAATCGGATTTAATCGGTCGGGCAGGTAGAAAGAACGGTTGTTCCGAGCTAATTTGATTGATCTAAATGGAGGTCTTACGCTAGTTTGATTAATACTTACTTCAAAAGTTGGTGAGGAGGTATTTATAGCCTTTGGAGACAATTATAAAATGATGATTTTGTCTCTGATCGAATAGGACAGTCGGACAATTATGAAGTGAGGGGATTTTCCTTGTTCTGTTGTTCAGGTATATCGTGGGTATTTTTCCGTACATCACTAATAACCACTATATTATTCACTATATGAGAATTATATCACTTATATGTCAAATATTAGATATATTCCTGCTTAAATTAGTCGTTTGTGTTTATAGTATAATTAGGAGTAACCTGCGCATCGCACGAAAAAATAATAATATTAAGCTTGTAAAATTTAATATTTTATCTTTTATTAAAATAATTATAAAAAATTTATTTTTATAAAAAAAAATATCTCCACCTTTATCTTCGCCTCTCACATTTATATTATCTAATTTTAATTTAAATCTTTTCCTTATATCTCTATTGGTAATCCTGACTATTTCAAACTTGGTAAACTGCTATAAATAGCCCACTTCTCTGACCAACTAGACCTCGCCTTGATGAAGCAACATAGATTTTTAGACCTGATATCAAGCTTGCTTATTTTTATGTAGTTAATTTAGATAACTGTATCAGCTACTTTCTTGCTGAAATGCAGCGTCCAGCACATATCATAATTATTGGTTTGTTGTGTTCAGCATCAAGGGCTCCCTTAAATGTGCACCCTTTTTTTTTGTTTTTTTATGATACGAACCGTTGAATGTGTTCTTAACGTAGTTTTAAAGGTCTTTGGGAAGAGCTCCATCCAAATAGTTTTTGATAAATATTTATCAACGGTTTCGAATGGAGTCATCCCTGATCATGTTTTTTGCCAATTTCTTATGGATGTCCTTAAAAATATATTTTAAAGATATCTAACGGCTGACATCATTATTATAAAACAGTCAAAAAAATGGATGAAAATTAAACGGATAACCCTTAACTTTGCTTAAATAATTAAGGGCGTCGCTGCAGAAATATTTAAGTTGTTGTGTTATTCATTGTCATTGATTACATTTATTTGACGTTTACCTAACATAAAAAATAAGCAAGCACATCTTGTACTTGTGCTAATAAATCATCATAATCTTATGAATCACTTGAGTATTTTTTTTGTTAATAAGACAATAAGCGAATTAAAAGTGGTTGCACCTAAAAAAGTTATCCATATTCAGGAAACTCTCTCCTCAAAAGGACCACCTTCCGCTAGCAAGGAGTGGACACATGTTGCTTGGCCAATGAGGTTGAAACAAACCACTCCATCCTCACCACCCTCAACCCCATACCTAACCATGTGTGGTGGTGGTGTGGGGTGTCTCCTAATCTATCTGTTCTTGGCCACATTTTTTTAAAAAACTCAGTCCGTTTATGTTCATCTGCTGAGTCATGTGTGAGTTATTTTTACATCGGAGAAAAAATCAAAAGAATGATAACATATTAATTGTGTTGACTCATAACCTATCAGTCTAGGTTTTTAGATTGAGATGTGAATTTAACATATGCCTGTATGGTTATCCCTCATGGTTACATTCGAAAGGAAGAATTGTTGGAACATAACATAGAAGTGTGTTTTGTTTCCTTTTATGATTAAGTCACTCTAGAGCATCTCCATCAATCTCTCTATTTTTTTATTTTTTTTTTACTTTTTTTTATTTTTTGATATCTCAGGTGTTCGGGTGAACCCGATTAATTTTGGGGGATCAATCCCATCGGACGCTTGCAGAGGATCCAATTAAAGTCAAGGCCTTTAGACCTTATACATTCATGACCTATTCAGGTTGTTTGCACGTAAGGAGTTTCAAACCCAC
>JAOWBR010161612.1:0-12239 GCA_028571145.1 Dionaea muscipula
ATCATAATTAATTACTATATAAATAGGGTTATGGTCCCTGGGTTACGTGTGTTATCAGATTCATTCTAGGGTTTTCTTCTACTTCTTGAATCAAATGGGTATTAGGGTTAAAGGAATTAATTATTCGATTTTCTAAATTGAATATTGATCCTCACAAAAGAAACTCAAGCAGTTTTGTTTCAATTGAGTCAAAGACAAGTTGATTATAGGATGCAAAGACAAGTTAAATATAGGATGGATGAAAAAAATTAATTTGATCAAATGTCGGAAGAGACCTATGTGTCTAGTGTCCATGATCAAAGGTGGGAACAACATCTTTGAGGAGAGATCTACCTCTTTGATTTTTTTTTGTTTTGTTTTTTGGTAGACATTTAGGGTGCATATTTTAGGAATTTGCTATATAACGAAACTGAACACACACGTCAATTCATACCCTTTTTAAAAATAGAATTTTTATTTTATTTTTATATTTGTTTTTAATGATTTTTAATTATTTTTATGTATTTTTTATTCTATTTTTAGAAAGGGTGTGAGTTCAGTCTGATTATATAGCAAAATCCCATATTTTGGTATAGAGGCCAAGCGAGGGTATTACCGGCAACACAATTATTTCTAATTGAGCGAGTTTGCGGTTGAAAGATTAAAAACGTAAGCCGCTAAAGCCACAAAAATTAACCCATGTCTCCCCATTTTTTTTTTTTCTTTTTTTAACCAAAGTTCGATAGGTTTTGCCGAACAATTCGATAAAGGTTACGAATGTTCGATTAAACTTACCGAACTGTTCGACCAAATCTACCGAACTGTTCGATCATGCATAGCGAACTTTTTTTTGAAAATAATGAAGAAAGTGGTAACATGAGTTATTATTTTGATAATCTTATCTATAATTTCCATCAAAAGATGAATGGAACTTTTGAGATTTTGAATACTTTAATTAATTGATTTGAATTAATATAACAATCCACAGACATGTTTGAATTTGTCTCAAAGATAAATATCACATCTAGAAGAGGGGTGAGGGTGGAGCGATATTTTTTTTAATATAAATATTTTTATAATTTTATTAATAAATGTTTATTTTTTGATAATTTTTTTAATAAAAGTAATAAAAATTATATAATATTATAATTAAATATTTTTAAACGATCCAAACATTGCCGATCTCTTGATTTATATTATGTAAAAAATTATTAATGTATATTTTTATCCATCAAAAATACTTACCATGTCGAAGACAAAATAACTTCTAATCTAAATACATATCACGTTTGAGTGATTAGGAGAGAGAAGTTATTTTATATAATAATTAAAGAATCATCCTTGGGCTAGCCCAAAGTGGTTGTTATCCAAGTTCTGCGAGATGCTCAGATTGAGTTCGGTTAGACACCACTTATGTTTAATTTAACGGATCGTCCGCAGGACTCTTGGTCTAAAATTATTAGAAAAAAAAAATTAAAGAATAATAACTCCACTCTCTTTTTACTTTAAGGTAACGTGGATCATTCATGTATTTACCAATTTAGTTTGTGCCGTAACGTCTCCATCACCGTCACTCTCCTCTGCTCTCCACCTCCAGTCTCTGAATTTGTGCTGAATTTGAAGCCCCACACCCACTGCAATGCATTCTCCTCCTCCCCCACCATCGTCCTCGTCGTCCTCGTCTCTCTCTCTCTCCCTCTCGCGTACATAGAAAAGTGAAGAGACAAGTGCATTTGGGTTTTGATTCCTCCAACTCAGCACAGCAGGCAGCCAGCCAGGACGCCATTGATCCGCTCCCGGGCCTTTGTCTTTTCCTCTCTCTCTCTCTCTCTCTGAAGCCTGGACTGGACCACCCCCTACACCCACTCGACCCATAGACATTAGACACACAGACAGACGCCTTTCTGAGGACGGACGGCTCTTCTACAACTTGCTCTGCCTTCCCCTTTTCTGCCTTTTTCGGATATTCAGTTGCTTTCCTATTATCATATATTATCTGACCCACATGATCTACCCAGCAAGCGACGCAGCTCTTCAATTATTTCTCAATTACTCGCCTTCCTTTTCCCCCTTTTACTGCAGTTCTATTCAATGATGGGAAGATCAATTTGGGGTGGATTTTATTCGCCTTTTGAATTGGTGATCAGCTGTTAGTCTTGGATAAGGTTTGGGTTTTGCAGATAAACTTTGGACAATTTTTTTATATGCCTGATATACAGTTTTGAGTCGTTTTCATTGAAGACAAGTACCTGAACTGTCCGCGGGAACACGCGATGAGTATTAGCAGATTTGGTACTTGTAATATAGCTTGATGCGGAGGGGAATATTGGATTTCCCTTTTTGATCAGCAGCCCCTTGTGGTGGTTTCAACCAATCTGCTGCTAATTTGAGTTATTTTCTGGCGGTTTCAGATTCTGGGTTCGTCTCAATATGGAAATTTCTGAAATGGGTGCCGTCCACTGAAGGGAGTTTTGGTGTTTCCCTATTTTCAATCTTCGGGGTTTCAGTTGATTCTGCATGGGCAAATCTATGGCCAATTTCGTATCCTAAGCGATGGGCTGCGTTTATTCGAGGTCATGTATTGGGCAGAATTCTTGTACTCGTCAGGCTAGTAAATCGAGAGAGAATAGTTTTAAACAACCCGGTAAGAATGTGAGAGCTTCAGAAATTCCTGTCTTCTCTCCTTCTAGTTCTGATGATGAGCCAGGAGCTGACAGGATCGCAGAGCAATTGGACCAATCCGCCTGCTCCAGAGATCCTGATGTGGGTATTAGGAGACTGTCCCGGCTGTCAGCGCAGTTCTTACCGGCAGATGGGTCGAGGACGGTTAAAGTTCCTTCAGGGAATTATGATTTAAGGTACTCGTTCTTGACACAAAGAGGTTATTACCCGGATGCTCCAGATAAGGCTAATCAGGATAGCTTTTGCATTCATACTCCATTCGGTACAGAACCTGATGACCACTTTTTCGGGGTTTTTGATGGGCATGGAGAATTTGGGGCTCAATGCTCTCAATTCGTGAAACACAAACTCTGTGAAAATTTGTTAAGAAATAGTCGATTCTATTCGGATGCTGTTGAGGCTTGTCATGCTGCATTCTCAACGACGAATGCGCAGCTGCACGCTGATAGTTTGGATGATAGCATGAGTGGTACAACTGCAATTACAGTCTTAGTTAGGGGTAGGACGATGTATGTGGCCAATGCGGGTGATTCCAGAGCTGTTATAGCCAAGAAGCAGGGAAACGATATTGTGGCAGTTGACTTGTCAATTGATCAAACTCCATTTCGGTCTGATGAGCTTGAACGTGTTAAGCTTTGTGGGGCAAGGGTTCTGACTCTCGATCAGATTGAAGGATTGAAGAATCCAGATGTGCAGTGTTGGGGTGATGAAGAAGGTGACGATGGAGATCCCCCTCGATTATGGGTACCAAATGGAATGTATCCTGGTACTGCTTTCACAAGGAGCATTGGCGATTCAATTGCCGAAACAATTGGAGTGGTAGCAAATCCTGAAATAGTGGTTTTGGAGCTTTCACCTGATTATCCCTTCTTTGTCATTGCGAGTGATGGCGTGTTTGAGTTTCTTTCCAGCCAAATGGTTATTGAAATGGTAAGGTGTCTTGTTCTATTTTCATTGATTTATTTTCACTTCTTGTGTGTAGATTATGCTGGAACATGTTCTTTCCTTTGGCTGTTGCTAATTGTAGGACTTTTATTTCTAATTGTAGGACAAGTTATTGAGATACACTTGCATTGTCCTCTGTGCTAGGTACTTGCAGTTGACCAATCACATGTGCTTATAAATAATTTTGGGCTTGGCTCACATTGACTTATTGCATTGACACATTATAAAATATTGAAATTTGTATACAAAAGGCCTAGGGCTGTTGAAATTGCTTTTGATATACTGTACTGGCATGTTCTTGATTAAACCATCTTCAGGTACTGAGTAATTGCTTTACTGAAGTTGGAAGATTTGTGAGAAATGCATCTGAAAGGGAATATTTATTGCAGGCGGGAAGATTTGTTGCAAACAGAAACATGCTTTCTCTCTAAATTTGACTCTAGTTTTCTTTCTTCATGAATAATAGATATTTTAATAGAATGGATAATCCTATAAGACAGTGCTGCTATAATGATACCCAGTATTTCTGGACTGCTTTTCTTGCTCTCTTTGATCTTTTTTTTGAGTTCTTTCTTTAATTAATGAACACAGTGGCATGTTTTTGCATGGTTAAGTGCTTCTTGCATTTCCACGTGCCCTTGTCCCCACAAGTGCTTCTTTTTTAGTTTGCCTATGAGACAGAGGAGAGTATTCAACCAAAAAAAGGATGGGTGAGGGTGTACTTATGGAATGTGATTTCTGCTTTCTGCATTAATGTGCTTCCCCTGTCACCTTGAGAATGAACCACTTATTTAAAGAGTAAGACATCACTAAATCATCCTTCTTATTAGTAAACGGTTGTAAATCGAGCCAAGTAGTCAGAGTACTTCACTACTCAAGCTGGACTCATTAACTAACGAGTAGAAAAATTGCACTTGTGCTTGACTCATTAATCTTTCGAGTTTAGCTTAAACGAGTTGAGCTCGACTTTTAAACCGAGTATTGAACATTTCAAGTCAAATTCCTTCATAAAATTGTGATTATATACTACTCAAACTTGACTACCATTAACAAAACGAGCTTAAAAATCAAGCTCAAGCTCTGTTCATTAAACTTCCAAGTTGAGTTTGGGCAATTTAGTCGAGCGAGTCCGAGTCGAGATTCGAGTAACTCAACTCAATTTATAGCCCTTACTGCAATCTTCGTTAGTCCATTAATGTTGCCTCTTAAATTGAATATAGTAGTTGGTGATTCTGGATGATTGTAGAATGCTCATGCACTGTTCCTGAATCTAATTCAAACCTGTGGTCAAATCTCCATCATAAATTACCCAAGAGGGAAAATTGTGATGTACACGTCAGCTTAAGCATCTCTATGGTCCTTCTCTAAATCCTATCATTCCAAATTTCTTTCAAACCCTTGATTTCCTTGAATCTCTATTTCTGAGTAGGGGTGTAAATGAACTAATACGCTTTTTGAACAATTCAAGTTTGACTGGGTAAAAACTTGTTTCTCTTACATTTTTATTGACAAATCACTGTACATCATTAACACATTGATTTCTTTATTGTTACCTAATCATCGGTAATTCATTGATTTCTTTATCATTAAATATCGTAGATCCATTTTAGCTTATTATCGGTGATTTCTATTTACCATTTGCAATGTTTGTAAGCTAATTATGTACTTGACAAGCTTATTTAGGTATTCATTTACACCTTTCATTTAGGCTCAATAAAATCATTAAGCTCGACTTGAGCTTGCCAATCTCTAACAAGTCGAGCTTGAGCATGGTTACTGAAAACTCGTTTTAGCTCGTGATTTAGGTTTACTAAAATGAAAGAGAACCGAGTTTAAACATCAAGAAACTCGGCTAGACCTTGCTCATTTATCCCCTACTCTTTAGAAGTACTTAGCTGAGCTAAGTATGGGACTTGATCACTACATTTTCTGAAAGCTTTCTAACTGATTTCTTAACAGTCATTGACGTAGGGAAACCTATTTTAACATTCAGGTAGCAAAATATAAAGATCCCCGTGATGCTTGTGCTGCAATTGTTGCAGAGTCTTATCGACTTTGGCTGCAGTACGAAACTCGAACTGATGATATAACTGTGATAGTTGTCCACATTGATGGACTGACAGAGGTAAGATGGTACCTAACCTCCTAATCCTTCTTGGCTTTTATACGATTGACTAATTTGTAGGAAATGAAATAGTTCCTTGGCCGCTTAGATGAATTTTGTCTTGATACTAGGCAGTGGTTAGCAAATCAGCTAGTCCCCAAATTGATGTCAAATCCTCTGTTCCTCAAGTTGTTGAGGTAACAGGATCAGAATCTCCTTCCATAAGCTGGAATTCCAGGAATCACCGCGTGAGACATGATTTGTCAAAGGCACGCCTCCGTGCAATTGAGAGCTCCTTGGAGAATGGAAATTTATGGGTTCCACCATCTCCAGCCAATAGGAAAACTTGGGAGGAAGAAGTAAGTTTTCTATATCCTTAACAATTTTTGCCACTGCCTTGTACAAATTCTCTGGATTTGGGATTAACATGTTGTATTGAAGAGAAAAAGGTCTTTTATGATTGATTTTGTGGGATTGCATATGCCATACTCTAAACCTTTGTATTCTTAATCTTTCTGTTACAGGCGCATATCCAACGGGCACTTCATGATCATTTCCTCTTTCGAAAACTCACGAATTCGCAGTGTCATGTTCTGCTAGATTGCATGCAGAGAGTTGAGGTTCAGGCTGGGGACATAGTTGTGAAACAGGTTGCTTATTTCACTTGCAATCTTGTTTTATTTGAATGGACATATTTGGTTACTGTATTAAAAAATTTTACGTATTAGTGTCTGAATATGAATCTATTCTTCTATCACTAATAAGACATTTAGCTGCAGTGGTGATAAACCTAATACAAGGAATCAGCTTCTTTTCTAAATTTACGAGGAAAAATGTTTTCACTAAGATAGTATGGTATATACGAGCTATTATTTTTTCCGAGCAATGCATTAGATATGGTAAAAGCTCTAGGAATACTAACCCGTTTTCACGTTTCCGAATCAATGTAAACTACAATTCTGTTATTTCCTCCAAATATCGCCTCTCGGTATTCTCAATATTGGAGACATTTTGAGATGTTTGGCCATGTAAGGCAGGTGAAGGACACCAACTGGCTTTTTTTTTTTCTTTTGCTTTTCATCAAGGCATCAACTGCACTCATTTTGGTCAACGAGACAAAGAAAGAAGTTAAATGCCAAGTCCATGTGTAGAGAGAGAGAGAGAGAGAGAGTTGGCAGCTGAAGGCTCTATACTTGCAATGAAAATTCAGCATGGGTAGGGAGCTGGAGAATGGGAGGTCAACACAGAGATTAAAGCCTAGAAAAGAATGAGAATTCCAAGATGTCTTCATTGATGGTTTGAAAAAGTGAATTGGTCGATGAAATTTTTGGTATGGTCTGAACAAGTTGGATTTAGTAGAAAAATGCTCAAAAGTTTTTCTCTCATTGTGATTTTAGGAGTATAATTGAACTTGAACGAAGATAGAATTAGGTTCTGTAGACATGTAATATGTAGTTCAATGATGTAAATACAAAGGTTCTGGTAACCATCAAGGCAATGGATGTATGGCCATTGATGAAGAAAATTGGAATTTATGACACTAGTTACTATCTAAGTATTTCGATTGCCATGTCCGTCACCATTATGGAACCTCCTTTTCAGGCTGCTAGGATACTGATTGTCACCATTGTAAAAACTGTTAGGCACAATTTGTAGTTTTCCATGTGCTTCGTATAGATAGAAGTGAGTCAAGTGACAACACATAATAGAGTTGAGTGGCGTTGAAGATTCCATGTAACTGAAAACATCTAAGGATAAAGGGCTTCAGTTTGGCTTTGTTTAGTCATACTAGAATTCATGTCATGGCTCTTTAGGCCCTTTTCCTTTCTAAGTGATGATACTTCACTGTGACTCATTTAAGCCTTTCTCCTGTTTCACCATGATTTCATCAATAACTAGGTTGAACTATTGAACTTCCTCCCTGTGGAACAATATTATCTTCATATTGAGCTATCTCGAGTAACTTGTATTTTTGCCGGTAAACTGTGCATGCATTGTGATTAAACTGCACATTTGAATTGCGTTAAGTAAAGTTTTGGCCCATGGAATATCATCATTGGATTCTGTACTTTGGTCAAGTTATGTACCTGCTTAAGACATCTTGGCTTCTTCAACCATGCTTTATATAGATTTCATTTGGAAAATTCTTTAATGATGCTTGATCATTGTGCTAATAACTTATAAAAAGAGATTAAAAATTATCCATTTATGGAGATATCATGAGAGAGAACTAATATTGCCATTATGTTACAATATTTACTTTAGGCGGATGACTTGTAAATTCGGGTTTATTGTGTGGTTATTTAGCTTGAGCTGCTTATAGGTAGGATTGTTCTAAATCTTTATCCTAGCATAGCTAATTTTCTATTGGCCTTGTTTGGTTAGTGTTTCCTTACTTGAACCTCATGTTGAACTTCCAACTTCTCAGGCTAACATTTTTAGTTGCTCACAATGATTTCATTTACGATGAGTTCATACCTTGAGAAAAGGGCCATGTTAGCTTCGAAAAAGTCTAAAAAGGGAATTAATTGAGATTTTAAACATGTTCTTTAGTTGAGCCCTTTTAACTAAGTCAAGAAGATGATGCTTACAGAAAAGAATCTATTAGGTTCTAATCTAAATGTATATGGACACTACAGGTAAGGCATGCTTGCAAAGTCTTTTTTTCCCCTTTGTTTGCAACTTAAACTAGTATAAGCTGTTCTTATTGGGATTGATTGGAGTTTAGGAATTGAAGCCGGTAGCATGTGAATCTAAGAAGTTGTTTTCTGACACAAAATGATACGAATATTCAGCACAAGGCAGCATACTCTTGCACCATTTTCTCGCCTTGGTTGTCTTACAAGAGATTTTGTGTTGAAGATTTTAGTGCGTTGTATGAAGTTGTGATAACTGCCTTGTTTTGCAGGGTGGAGAAGGTGATTGCTTTTTTGTTGTTGGCAGCGGAGAGTTTGAGGTCCTGGCCACAGAGGTTGTTTCTCTCAGCTTTTTCTTTTGTTTACGTGGTAATCCAATTTAGTTGCTTTCTGCAATTTTGGTGCCTGAAATATTTTTTTCCCTACTGGAGCTGCTCTTGTCTTATAAAATTCACTTTTCTGAATTCTTTGTTTCGTCACAAGACAAGACACTCTTAATTGGCACCTGGCACCTGGCACCAGGGCATGCATGTTTTGAAATCGATGGAAAAATGTATGATGCTTCTGAAAACAACCTTGTCTTATTCATAAGAATGCACTCTAATCCAACCTTCAGGCTGCAGTTAATTACATTGGGATAGTGCATGTTGGTTTTGTAGACTATGGCCAATGTTTATCGCAGAACAAGAGAAAAAGAAAGGAAGAAAGAAAGGAATAATGCTAGCTAGTATGATGTCTAGGTGTTGGTTTATTAGATGACCTCTCTGGATTCTCATTTGATAGCTCTCTTACGTGTTCACTCTCACAAGCATCTTCTCTTTAGTTAGACAGTTTGAGTTCTGTCTGTTCTCTTAGTTCTTCTTCTTCTTCTTTTTTTTCCAAACTGAGCATGCTTGATTAAATTTTCATTTAGTGATGATAAGCACACTTTACTCTCTCTTATAGAGAGAGAAAATTATCAAAATATCCATGTTGACTGATTAAGGGAGGCTTATTTTCTAGGCCTGTCCCTCCTGTTCACGTTCTTCATCTTGCAAGAAGCATCTTAAATAGTTATTTTCTGGCTCTTTAGTTCATTTAACACGCGCTCGCTTCTTTCAGAAAGCTGCCTCTTGGATTTTAACTAGATGGTATGTTGAACAGGAAGAGAGAGATGGTGAGGTTCCAAGGGTTCTGCATCGATATACAGCTGAGAAGTTGTCATCCTTCGGGGAGCTGGCTTTAATGTAAGACATCTCTGTATATTTTTCCAAAACTTACTTAGTGAAGTCGTATCAATGCCTCCCTCACTTGGATGACATGGACGCGCTCGTTCTTATAAGTGCAAAAAAGAAACACTACTATTTTCTTTTCTCCTTGACGATCGAGGAACAGATTTCTCTTAGGAAGACAAATACTATTTTCTTTTCTCCTTGACGATCGAGAAGGAAGACAAAGGACACTTGCTAAGCCATCTAGTGTGCAGTAGTTCTGGACGTAGTCTGATGGCTCAGTCAAGTTTTGCTTGGTTCCAATAATGTGAACCGGCCATACGCCACATTTGTTTTGTTTTGTAGTTTGTACTGACGTGAATAGTGATTCCCAAACTACCATCTGGTGGCTGTTTCACTGAACAGATATTTTGTGTTGCAGGTACAACAAGCCACTCCAGGCATCGGTCCGCTGTGTAACTAGTGGAACTCTGTGGGCTCTGAAAAGGGAAGATTTTCGAGGAATTCTTATGTCAGAGTTTTCAAATCTGTCATCCTTGAAACTGTTGAGATCAGTTGATCTTCTCTCAAGATTAACAATCTTGCAGCTTAGTCAAATAGCTGATTCTCTGTCTGAAGTATCATTTTCGGATGGTCAGGAAATAGTGAGATGGGTAAATGTTTGCAGACAAGAAACTGTTTCCTGTAAACCGTTTCCTTTAAACTGGTAATAATAGCTTTCACTGGTTGTGCCTGCAGAATGACCATACATCGGGATTATACATCATCCGGTCTGGAAGGGTGAGGATTAATTTTGACGAAGGCGTTTTAAAGAACCCTAATGTCCATAGTCTTGCATCTTATAACGAAAGCCAGAATGATGTCCAGCGACATGACCAAGGGCGTTCCATTGACAAGTCTGAGGGTGCTTACTTTGGCGAGTGGGCACTTCTTGGTGAGGAAATCAGCCAGTTGAGTGCAGTTGCTGTTGGGGATGTGGTATGCTCTGTTTTGGTGAAGGAAAGATTTGATTCTACTGTTGGGCCGTTAGACAAAGAATTCTCCAAATGACCAAAAGTGCGTAAACTCAATACATGAAGTGTAGAGGCAGAGAATCAAATAGCAAAAAGGTCTCACTGTAGCATATTATTCACTAAAGAGTATTTACACTGTAGCCTTACAAACCAGCTTCTGTATTCTATATCATTCACTTAATAACAAAGACAATGTTACATTCAAGTTTGTTCCCTAACCTAACATATGCTCCCCTCAAACTTGAATCTATCAATCCAAATAATTCTCTAAATCTAGCAAAAACATGAAAAGCAAGGGGTTTAGTCAACATATGTGCAAGCTGGTTTTGTGTTAGGATCACATCTTCCTGAGCAATGGACTCCCTCAGAAAATGAAAACGAACATTGACGTGCTTGCTAAGGTCATAATACATCGGATTCTTAGCTATAGCAACAGCAGACTGATTATCAACATTCACCATAGCAGGCTGCAATTGCTCCGCACCAATCTCCTTCAACAGTTGGCTAACATAGGAAGTTTCTACCACATACTCAACCTCAGAGGATGATAGAGTCACAATCGGCTGGAGCTTAGAAATCCATGTGAAAGCAGTTGTTCCCAAGCAAAACAAAAAGTCAGTGGTGCTTCTCATTCCATGCATATCACCTCCCCAATCGCTATCAGAGTAATCAGACTGAGTAAAAACTGAAGAAGAATAAGAAAAAGTATACCAAAGACCATATTCAAACATACCTCTCAGATATCAAAGTTGAAAGTGTATGCCCATCAAGCCAACCGGGTCGGGGACTCGGATGAGCAAATACATTTATATGATTCAGTTTGTAGGCTAATATTAGTAAGACATTTACTTTTGTCATTGATAAATATCAATTCTTTATCATGCGTAATCGATTATGTTGGAATCGATTCTTTTATGTTTGTTAAACGTAACATGATAAAGTTCAGTGTCTTGAGTTATGCACTTTGGAGATCGTGATAGTGATCACGATAATGGAGACTCGTGTAACTTAAAGCTTAAAGACACAAATGGTTCGTCGTCGTAGGATCTTGAGATGGGGCATCGTTGATCCGGATAGACGATCATATAGTTCATCGCCTAAAGTGTTTAGAGTAACTGATCTCGTTAGCCATTGATGTTAGTGGAACATCACGATGATTGCGTGGGCGCTTAATAGAGACCAAGGGTACTGAACGTGACACTTAGATAATTCTCAATGGTAATTAATACTAACTGTTAATGAGGATTATCTAGTGATTCTATTTATACAGTCCTTTGACCTAAGAGCATCATGGTGCCTTATGCGTTGGATCTCATGGTTTAACATCATTCAAATTAGCCCCAGCTAAGGGTGAACACGGGGTGAACCGTTGGGTATGAGGTCTTACATATGAAGGTTGTGAACGCTCAAGAGGGGATCCATCATTCCTGTATTAAAGAATCGGTTCTATGCTTAACATATACTTTGTGGAGTTGGGAGTCTCTCGCCAGAGCGGTATGGTATGAAAAGGAGTTTTCTGTAAAGCCATTGTACTTGTCCAAAAGTATGTTATGTTTGTATATGAATTGTCTATTAGGGTTTAACAGTATACCATGTCCAAGGATAATTCGGGACTTTGATGGAAGGAAGAATAAATAGACGATCATACAGGTTCTTTATTGGGGAATCG
>JAOWBR010161623.1:0-12238 GCA_028571145.1 Dionaea muscipula
ACTCCCATTTGGTATTTTTACCAGCACTGGATCAGCCAGCCACTCTAGTTGACGAACCTCTCGGATAATCCCGGTTTCCAAAAGCTTTTGCACCTCCTTCTGCATTGCCTTATTTCTCTCCATGCCAAGTGTTTTGCGTCACTGCTTAATTGGTCGGATGTCAAGATTTGTGCTCAGGGAGTACTGTTCAATCACACTTCTGTTTACTCCTATCATGTCCTCTGGCGAAAAGGTAAACACGTCGCGACTACTCCTCAGAAAATCCACCAACTGCTGTTGAGAGTCCGGCTGCAACATGGTTCCGATTTGTACTGTGGATCGTGAATCACCCTCTATCAAAAAGATCTCCTCTAGAGGTTTCACTGGCTGGGCCCTCTCCTCTGGTGGACCCTCTACACAGTGGATACCTCCTAGAGCCTCTTCCTCACCATCAGAGGGATCACCAGGCTTCGCCTTGCTGTCCAGGGATATCAGATAGCATTCCCGAGCAGCATCCTGATCCCCAAACATCTTGCCAACCATTCCTCTCACCAGAAATTTAAGCATTAGGTGGTAAGGGGAGATGGCTGCCCTCATCCTGATATATGTGGGACGACCAAGGATAGCATTGTATGCCGAAGGGAGGTCCACCACAAGCCACTTCACGTCCAAAGTGTTCCGCACCTCTGTATCCCCTACAGTCAAGGATAACGTGACTTCTCCCATTACCCTCATCGAATGCCCGATGAATCCAGAGAGTGGAGTCAAGAAGGGGGAGAACACATCATGTCTCAGGCCAAGTGTTGTCATCAACCTATTATAGGTGTTGAAATAGAGGATGTCTGCTGAACTGCCTTTGTCAACCAGAATCTTTCAAAGCTGGGCATGTTTAATCATTGCAAGTACCAGGATCGCATCCTGATTAGGGTGCTTCACCTCAGCCTCATCCTCCTTAGTGAAAATCAAGGGCATATCTTACGGGTCGATGACTTTTCTTAAACTGCTAGCAATGGAATCCACTTGCTCTCCCCAGGCGCGTCTCTTCCTCCCTCGGTTGCTATCCCCTCCACTTGAGGGGCCACTGTGAATGACATTGATGACTACCACCCCCTTATCGCTAATCCTTGGCCTCTTTCTGTCGCGATCAGGGCTCCTGTTGCGATCCCTCTTGGCCTGCGGGGGCGGCTTGCCGTTGTCTGCCGAAGGTCGTCTGATTTACTGATTCTCCTGTTGGTACTTTATGTCCCTCCGATTCTTGAGCACTCGGCATTCTTCCGTAGCGTGGCTGAGGACTTTATGGTAAGACCACCATCGAGCCGGCCTTGCCTGTGCCTCTGGGGGTGGCAGTGTCTGGACTAGCACCACCGTCCGGAGAGGCTGAGGGTTCTGAGGAACAGAGACTCTCGTCTCGTTCCCTACCCATGGTGGAATCTCTTTCCTCGGGGCGTCAAACCTTCGAGGCTAAAAATCACGTCTAAATGGCCTCTTCTCCCGGTGGTTACTCCTCTCCGGGACCTTACTCCTAGCCTCCTTCTTGGGCTCCCTGTTGCTCGAAGTCGAGGAATCAAATGCAGCTCGAGCTCGGTTCTGATCTTCCAGGGTCATGTAGCTTCGACCTCACTACAGTAGCTCTCCAAAGTCTCTCGGCTGTCGGAGAATCAGATCGTTCAAAAAGGCGTTAGGTTGCAGTCCCGTTGTGATGGCAACCATTGCCACCTCCCCGCTGAGTCCGGGGATCTAGATGTAGGCTTTGTTAAAATGAGACATAAATTCTCTCAACGGCTCGTCGGGTCATTTCTTGATGGCAAACAGACTAGGAGCGGCCCAAGTGAAAGTACTGGAGTTGGCGAATTGTCCCACAAAGGCTTCCCTTAACCGGGACAATCGTGAGATTGATCGCATAGCCAAAGAGGCGTACCACTGCCTAGCTTCCCCCTTGAATGTGACAGGGAATGCCCTGCACATGATAGCATCGTCCACATTGAATAGCTGCATCCTAATCTCGAAACTGCTCACATGATCCTGGGGATCCATGGAACCATTATACTGATCGAGCGGGGCCAGTCTGAGACTCGATGGTAATGGAACATCATGCACTTCCCATGTGAAAGGACCAGATGCTGAACGCAGTGACATAGTGGCTGCATATTATCTCGCCAGATTCTCCATGATGGTGTAGGACTGAGTCTCCGCCTTGTTCTTAAAATCCTCCACCGGAGAGACATGGTCTCTTCAACGATGTTGAGTTTTGGCCTACCCACGCTGGTGAAGGATGGGCCGTGCATCGGTTTGAAACTGATTAGGGACAAATCTCGGAACAAACTTTCCTCTCTCTTCCCTCGTCGGAGGAGGGTGATTCCCTAGAGCAACAGGGAACTGCTCATTAACAATGGAAGGCAATGGTGCCTGCGTAAGCAATCTTCTCAATGTCTCCCTCAAAAGATTATCCATCATCGCACCCATCATCTGGGTGACCTCCTTCCAAGTGATAGGATTAGGATTATTTTGTTATGTTAGGGCTAGTAGATGTTTAGAGGATCTTCTAGCACTGCCAGTTGGATCAGCAGGGGGAGGAGGCGAGGGGGTGTTCTCACGCGAACAACGAGGGTTGGTACCTTTACTAGGAGTCTACGGAGCACTCATGATTGTGACCTCTTGTTGTCTTCCCACAGACGGCATCAAATGTTGCACCTAGAAAATCGTAAGGGCCAACACCAAAGTCCTAAGGGCAGGGTCAACGAAGTCCGGTTGGAAGAAGATCCTGTTGATTCGAGAGATGGGTGTATGATGCTAAGAAAGACGGCTCAAGGACCTGAAAGAGACGAGCAAACCCGTCAGAGGGTACCCCGAGGTGTGAGATCGGGGAAAGCGCTACGATGCTTAAGTCAACAAGTGAGAAAAACTGGGGAGGTTCCCTAGTATGAAGTGATCGGGTAAAGTGACCGCACAGAACCGACCGGGCAGTGATGCCGGGTAGATCAACCGGGCAGAGTGTCCGAGCAAAGGTGAACGAGCAGGGCTCCGGGAAAAATCTGCTAGGAAGAGAGAGAAAGTATTGAAGTAGAGAGAGATTGTGTACCTATTAGAGGGGTGATGGGGTATTTAAAGAGGTAGGAAACCTGTGAAATTACCAAAATACCCCTAGAAAATATTGACAGTCGAGTAAGCTCGTCGGACATTATTGACCGGGTAATGTCGCCGGGCAGGTCCCGCCGAGTAGTGCCTCCGAGCAGGTCTACCCGGATAGTGCCTTTGGGAAGGGGCGCCGGGCAGAGCCCCCGGGAAGGTCCTTCCGGGCAGGGGCACTGGGCAGAGGCTGCCGGGTAGGCGCGCCAGGTAGTGCCTCAAGGCAGGTCCTTCCAGGCAAGGGCGTCAAGTAGTGCCTCTAGGTAGGTCCTGCCGAGCAGGGGCGCTGGGCATCAATCTGGGTAGGATCTTGAAAAGTCGAAAACCCTTCCTCTACGGTTTGATCTCCTTGTCCATGTGTCGAGAGGAAATTACCCATACATCATCAGTCCCCCAACTTTGGAATGAGAACGAAATTCGGACAGCGAAGTTAAGAGAAAAACCAAAGTGGACAAGGTACTCACCTATAACAACACCTAAAGAACATGTAAAAACGGGTCACATCGTACTTTGGTGGAAGATCATCAGTGATCGGGTAGAGTGAGGAGGGTGGTGCACTGTAGGGTTGATCGGGAAAAGACGCCAGACAATGGTGACCGAGCATGGTCGCTGGGCATGGCATGCCCTTGCAACGCCAGACCAGGTAGAGTTGACCAGGCAAAGTACTACAGTACCCGACCTAGCAAGGTTGAGTCCTTCACCTATAAATACCCCAGCGAGCAGGGTACTCCTCGTTCTTCTTCCTGCAGTGCCGGTTAGATCTCAGTCGGGTAGTGTCACCGGGTAGATGTCTTCTCTTTCCTTGATTTCTGCAGCGGGAAGAAACTCTACAAAAAAGGTAATTAACCCTGATCAGGTAGACTGAACGGGCAAATCCGCCGGGTAGAAAGTTAGAATTTTTTCTAAAATTTTCTATTTTTTTAAATTTTGCCCGAAATGTCGACCGCTTCGTACCCTCTCGATCTTAATACCTCCGATGACCTTCCTAATGTCGCTTCCCTTGCGATCATGGTCCTTCCGCCTCCTGAAACCACCTCTAATCCAGCTTCCCACATACCTTCGAGTTCCAATGCAGCTCCTAGTGGTGTTCATCGCACCGAGACTTTGAGGTGACGCACCTGTTCCACACAAAATTCCGATGAACCTACTACTCGCCCCTACTCTTCAGGGGCGGATCGAAGATCAATTTTTAGTGCCTATGATCAGTTGATACTGAAGCATCCAAGGTAGAAGCAGTTGAGACTAAAGTAGTCGAGATATATGCAGCTGAGATAGAAGCAGTCGAGATTAACCAATCGAGACCGAGACAGTCGGGACAGAGGAAGTTGAGATAGAGGTAGTTGAGACAAAGATAGTCGAGACAGAACCAGTTAAGATAGGGTAGTTAAGGCAGAAGCAATCGAGACCGTACCGGCCGAGTAAGATTCAATATAGACAAAGGCAGTTGAGGTAGACCAATCGAGATAGACCAGTCAAGGTAGATCAATCGAGGTAGACAAACTAGCCAAGTCAGATGCTGAGTTAGCATATTCTCATATGACAGAGTAAATGTTGATGAATACGCATTTTTCGAAGATGAAGTTATTTGATTTTGAATTCATTTCAAATCATTTAAGGACGTTAGAGACAATCATCTGAAGACAAAGATCACGGGATGCTACAACATTGAAAAAGCAAGTCAGCATTTTGTAAAAAGAATGTCAGAATAAGAAAATCCTAGTTCAGAAAGGAAGCTTTTGTACATCATTCACAAATCAGGAAAGTTGACCAGACTAGATCCACGTTTTTAGGGATTTTCAAACAAATCAAAGATGGAAATAAAATAATCTCAACGGCATCATCAACGGGTAGATATTTGAAAGAAAGAATAAATACTCGGTAATGGAGAAGAAAATAAGAAAATTGAATACACGAAGCATCAAGCACCCACGAAACTCTGATCTGAGAAAGAAAAATCAAGCACTCTGTGAAAGGGTTTATTAAGCCAACCCAAAAGCTTTCAAGATACATCCAAAAAGGCTCAATGATCACTTCCAGATCTAATTGTTTACAAACAAACAATCATCTTCATTGTTTGAGATCAGCGAAGCAACAAGGCTGTCAAGGGCTGAAGCAGTGAAGCTGCGAAGGAACTAAGAATCAGTGAAGCATCTAAGGGTGTGAAGGACTGGGACAACTGAAGCAACATGATGTTGAAGGAGTTATGTGTGTGATAGAAGTTGAAGACTCACGTCAAAGGTGTACGGATACAAGAGTTTATGTTAGCACAACTAATATGTGTTGTTGTAGTCCTTGTAGAGGTCTGAGCCTTTAGTATAAATAGGTCCACACTTACATATATAAAGTAGTACGTATCATTTGTAATAATACACAGAGAGAATCTTTTTGTTACAAATACATCTCCTTCTTTCCGCCTTCTGTTTCTTGGTGTTTAGGGATCTTTCATGGTATCAGAGTGATTCCAGCAATTGATCCAGGGAGAGGCTGCTAAGGCTTAATGATGATTCATTCTCTGTGGTACTCTACATCAAACGTCTATATCTTCGCTTGATTTATCTTCTCTTGTGGCTTTTTTTTTCTTGTTGTGGCTACGATGAATGCCTCTGGTCCTCTTTTTTGATTGATTCATCTTTTTCGATCAATTGTTTCAATATTCTTGATCGATTAATTATATAGTTCAGAATTCAGTAATTGCATGCTTGATTGGAGGAGTTCTCAGGGATTTGTCGATGAAATTGGGACAGAATTTAGGGCAAATCGAAATTACTTTAAATTTTCTGTGGTTTGAAGGTGTTGTTATGGTGTCCTGTGATGTTATTCTGAAAACCAATCGTCGTTGATATAGTTGTTGTGAAATCTTGTTGTTCGAAGTTATGGTTTGTCTAAACACTGTTAACACGGTTGCTTTGGAATTGTTGTTTGTTTGTGGAAGTATGGATACTCCTCTTGCTGGTGTGTTTCTTCCTAATATTGTATTGGATGAATCCAATTACCCTTCCTGGTTGTTCAGATTAGAGTCCTTTCTAAAAGGTCAGAATTTGTATGAGTACATTGACGGCATTAAGCCCTGCCTGTCATCCTCTGAGGCATAGGATCATTCTGAGTGGCAAATTACAGATCAAAATATCATCAATGTGCTTGGTCAAACTCTTGGATCAGCTGCTATCTGGTGTGTTGTTAGTTCAAAAACTTCCCAGAAGATGTGGGAGAATTTAAAGTAGAAATTAGCTGCTCCTAACAAACAGCATATGGTCCAACTCAAGACTAATTTTTAGACCATTAGGAAGGGAGGTGATACTAATAGCATTGAGATCTACTTGGACAAGATCAAGAGTGCTAAGGATGCTCTTGAAACTGCAGGGGTTCACATGGCGGATGAAGATGAGGTTGTCACTATTTTAGGTGGACTTCCAGCTGAGTATGCTGCGATTAAAACAATCATCGGTGCTCAATCTAATAGTTGTACCCTTGGAGAGCTCAAGACCTTGCTTAAAGGCGCTGAGTATGATATTAAGCAAGAACAGTTGACCTTTTCGCTTTCTATGACTGCTATGCTTGCAACATCTGATTCTAAAACCATGTCTTCTGGATCAAATGTGTCCACTGGAAATGTAGTCCATCATGCTTCTACACAACTTTCTACTTCTCCATCTGTGGCTAGCATTGAGGATGACAATGATTCCTACGTTGCCTTTTATGCTGGTCAGGGTAAAGGTCGTGGAGGACGCTTTCATTCCAGTTTTGGAAGAGGTACTTTTAGAAGTCGAGGTGGTAATAGTGGGAGAAATTTTGGTGGTCAAGGTCGTAATTGTAATAACTCGGCCCCCTGGACCGGATTATTTTTCTTTTTCTCCAATTTTGGACCGGGTCAACCCATGGGCTTGACCCAAACACCCATATTTTTCCCTTATTTTTCCATTTTTCACTTTATTACGAACTTTGGATGCACCAAACGATACAGTTGTAGTGTTGTTATTCCGATCGTAATTTTTATGAACATTACAGTCGTAATGATAGTCATTACGGTCGTAATGTTTACAATTTCTGAAAATGTCACGCGGAGTTGCCCACATTTGCATGGGTTGATTTTTATGAACATTACGGCCATAATGACCATCATTACGACCGTAAGGATCCCCAGTTTCCAAAAAATACTGCAGACTTGCCATATCTTCCTTGTTTTGGTTTTGATTCGATTCTAATGCCTTATTCATGTTGGCAGCGACCAAGGGAGAGGTGAGAAGGGTCTTTGAACGTCCAAGAGGAGAAGAGAGAGATCTCGAGCACCCCGAGGTAACCCGTTATGATTTTTCCATCGGTTTATGTCCTTGCTTTCGATTATGTTTGTCTCATGTGCTCTTCCACATTTTGGCATGGATGATGAATGACAAGAGGTAGAGAGAAGGGAGTGGACCAAATCTCGTGGTTGGCAGACGTCAACATCTTCACAACATCAAGGTAAACTCGTCTTCCTTGTTTTTGCCGTAATTATGATGAGATGCTTCAAGCTGCGGTTTTGATACCTTATGATTGCCTTTATTTGACGAGGGCAGGAAGTTGGAGACGAGGAGGACGTGGACCAGATTCAGATTAGTGCGGGTGCCACGACCCTATCGTCGTAAAGGTGAGATATTGCCATCCTTTGTGCGTATATTAGCTTAGATCTGTTGTGTTGTCAACTGAGACATGTCGAATTGCCATGGTCTAATGTGTTGGTGAGGATTAATGACAAAAATACTGGTAGACGAGGGGAGAGTAACATACGGATCATCTTCTCGGAGCCATGGTTTAGCTACACTCAAGGTACCCTCTCTTTCGGTATAAGTAGACAATAAAGGGCATGATTTTATGTGTAGAATTGTTGAGTAAATGCATGAATTTTGGACATGATGCTGTCGCATGATTCCTGGATCTTATAGAATTGACGGATTGTGAATCGCACGCCTGTAGAATTTAATATGGATTTTTGAGTGGAATGTCGTTAAACTAGGGAACTCTTTCTGCTGCCCATCTTAAAACACAAACCTGTACAAATCGGTGCATGCTAAAAATTAGAGACTTATATGTTAGGTACATCTATGAATCTAGGTTCCAATGTATTTAACGGATATGAGTTTCGATGGGTGTGCTAAGAGTTATGGCTGTTTCCGTGGTAAAGGTCGGGTTTGTGCGTTCCTGTGAAATACCTAGTGTTCTAGTTAAAATTGCACAATTTGGTTGCTTCTAAAAATACTAGTTCTTCACGGTTGGGTAGATATACGAGTTAGGGACCTATAGGAACTAACGACGATCAGTTTCGATCCCCGAGCAAGAAGTTATAGCATTTTTCGTAACAAGTGTCAAACCAGTGACTGTGAGGGGGCAGACCTACTTGGAGGACGTTTATCTCTCAATTTCCCTTCGGGACACATGTTTTTAGTTATGATAGGAACTGTAGAGTTAGGAGTTATCTTTCAAATGGAACTGGTCTCATAATTTTTGGAGATATAATGAATGAGTTATGCACGTTTTGGTAATGGTGTTAAAACTGTTTCGTAAAGGAATTATTCATCGGTTTGGGAAAAATTTATATGTTAACCCGTGGATGTTCTCGAGACTTGAGAATGATCATAAATCTGGTCAAAAAGGATAATCAACGCATGTTAGGACCTTGGGGGTAGTTGGTGATGCGTGGTTGAGTGGAATGAGGTGTCTTCAGATTTTTCTTACTCCTGTTTGTGTTCCTTGACCTCGACTTGTGTTTCATGCGTTGGTTGTTTGTTGGATCCATTTTTTTACCATATCTATCTTGCTTGTCTTGGGACATCATGGTTGGGTCAGGGCTATGTTCCCTGGCGATTTGGTTTTCATGGATATCGTTTTCCGTTAAGTTCAGGAAAAATCTCCTATGTTGGATGACTCTGGCCGTTTGGGGAATATACCCACTAGGGTGACCACGACGTTACAACTTCCGTAAGACCACCCGTACAGCTGCGGCGGGTCTAGGAAGGCTCTACTGTGGCTTATGGTGCTGTTCCTCCCCAGTACGAGGTGATCTCCACTTGCTTGTGATTTGGACCACTGGTGCTGTTCGTTGGGTTGATATCCAATAGCCCGCCGTTAGTGCTGTTCCGGCGGCTATAATTCCCTATGTTAGTCCACTTTGTGTTGTTCAGTGGATTAACATGTGACTTATATATTGTTGGGCCTTTTGTTTAATTCCGCTGGCTTATCTCTCATGTTCTATGATTTATTTCTCATATCATCATGCTCTATTATTATCCCCGTTAGCTCTCGCTAACGGGTTACTTTTCTGTCATTGTCTTCTTTCTTTCTATTGTGTATTCACAACAGAGTCACAGGTACCGCACTGACGTGGATACGCTAAAGACGGATTGACTCCTAGGATGTATGCTTGGATTCTTGGTTATCTCACACATAGATTTTATTGATAGTTGTTTCCGTTGGTTTCTATTTTCATATATACTATGTGGGATCAGGGATGGTTTTCCCCTACTTGTATGGATTTTGGATTTTTCCTTGACTTTGGGGATTCATTTAGAAATATTCATTTCATATGGATCTAGATTTATTTATAAGACTTTATCATGTTTGAAGGGAATAAATAAATGAACTATTGGGCTTAGGCTTACGTGGCACGTGGGCTTCGGTCCACGGGTCACGTGCTGGTCACATTTCAAGTGGGGTGTGACAAGGGTGGTATCAGAGCTTTAGGTTAAATGATTCTTTGGAATTAGATAGAGTTGAATTAAATGTCCTTAAGGTTTAGAATGAGGCCCGTCTTCCGACATACATGAAGTACGCTTTCAATCTTCTGCTTTAAATTTCAACTTTTAAAATTCAAGTTTTCCGCGTTATTCTAATATAACTCTGAGTATGTTGGGATGAATGGTGATGAGTATGACTGGGAGCGATGAGCATGATTATGAGATTTATTTTGGGAATAGCATGATGAAATTTTGAGGTGGCTTGTAGAATTTAGTTTGTTGAGTAGACTTGATGTGCATGAACCTAAGATGTCACCTAGAGACTGACTACGACCTTTTCTCCTTGATTAGGATGGTTTCCACCAGGCGCACTGTTGAGGGTTCCGCCACTTCGGCAGCTGGCCGAGACGGGGGCTTGCCACCCCCACCCCCTAGACCTAATGGGGTACCGAACCCCGTTCACGACTCCTTTAATAGGACGGGGGTAGTAAGGATGGCGCCTGAGGAGTATGTGCAGTTCCAGGAGTTTCAACACTGGACTCCTGAGGAGCTCGCTAAGTTTAGACAGTCTCAAAGGTTTAAGGCTGCACAGAGGGCACCAACATTTGAGGTTCCTTCGCCATCGAGGGCATAGCAGCAGTTAAAAGAGAGGGTAGCTGTACTACAGAGGGACAGACCTACGCCAATGATGGATGACGTCAGAGGGAGGACGTTGGACCGTTTCATGGGATTTAGTCCGCCGAAGTTCCTGAAGGAAACCCCGACCGAACGGGGCTTCGCGGAAGCGTTTAGGATCGCACCGGTACGTAGGATAGACGACAAAAGTATTTCCATTCGTATTCGCATTCGCATACAAACATATATATATATATATCTATTATACAAGGAAGCTCATATTTTGAAATGTCTTCTTCCAAATGTGGTTGGGATATTTTCAACCGTTAGATGAAAAAAAAAAAGGCGAGAAGGATTATTAACCATTAGATCTATAATTAATACTAATCCTTTCATCTTCCCACCCTATCCACCCTACTTATTAATCATCAATTTCTACAATTTTCAAGAAAATCTCCCCACCTCCTTATTTCCTTCTTTCTCTTTCCTCTCTCCACTCCATCACCAAAACCCCTCCTCTTTCTCTAGCTTCCCTCTCTGTTTCTTTTCTCTTCACGATTCTGAACTTCTCTATCGGCGACACGAGTAGGCCGGCGAGCCCAAGCAAGAACGGCGACCGACCGACGGTTGCTCCGACTGTTGGGCGGCTGTAATAGGATGGAACAGGGGAGGAATGAAGCGAGGCTTTGTCCCTGCTGCTGCGGGCAGCCACCGCCAGAGGTGGTTGGCCGTCATCCAGCCGCCGTCGGTCCTGTTTGACTGTCACAAGTCCACGACCTACTGGTTCGCCGGAATCCAGTGAGAGATGGATATTGTGATATACATGTATGAAGATGAGTAACCGGTTTATCGCTTTTTATACAAATCAGTTTAATTGCTCAACACGATAGCTTTCTATATAACCTGTCAATTAACTAATGAGTGAGAGAATGCTTATCGTGCTAATGACACAGACATTTTTAATGCTCATCGTGCCGAAGGCACGGGCAACCCCTAGTATATATATAAAATACAAAAATGTCTATTTGCCCGTAGGATAAATATAGAGCAGAATAAATGTCAAATCATGGGTGGGATATGGGTGAGGGCCGAATGTTTTTTTATATAAAATTTTAATTGGTTGATATTTTTTTTATTACTTTTTTCTCTATACGGTGCATGAGTTATCCGTAGTTTGAAGCATATATAATACGAATGACTAAAATCTGAAAAAAATAAAAGGTAAAAAATATAGAGCATAAATAATGTCTCAATAATGTAAATTAAAAATAAGTTCTTTTTAATCCAATAAGAAAAAAATAATTTGAAAAATATCATGAGTATCATCTTTGAAAGTTTGAATTCAAAATCTGTTACATTAAATTAAATTAATTTAACGTAGTGGAAACTGGAAAGTTCAGACCACTTCGACCGAAAAAAAAAAATGTCGGTTTGGAGTGGGCCCGTGAAGCTTATTGATCGTTAAGTCACGTGGAGAGCCCATGTATGGACTCCACTGCACTGTGAGGGGACTGTCACACGCCGAATCTTTTAACGGTACACCTCGGGATGATAATTTTGATCCGATCCTGTTGACACGATCCGATCGGATACGGTTTTTATTCGATCCGGCCTCATCCATTTAATATTAGGTTCGGATATAGATATAGGGTGATCCGATCCGCAATCCGATTAAATAGAATATTAGAGTTTCAATTCATTCTGAATTCAGATAATTATATGTGTGTATATAATAATCTATAATACAAAGGAGGATTGTATAAAAGTAATGTATATAAGTATAATATATATAGATATTGTATATAGGTATT
>JAOWBR010161634.1:0-12236 GCA_028571145.1 Dionaea muscipula
AAGGGAAGGGGAGCCCGGTATTTATAAACCCAAGGGGGTGATCAACCCGAGTGATCAACCCGGCTCCCCTGATTTGCTCAACCTCTTCCTTTGAGTGTGATCAGCCTGGCTAATCAGCCCGACGTAATCAGCCCGCTTGGACTTGCTTGACCTATCCCTACGACATGCAGTCTAGCATGATTAGCCCGGAGTACTCAGCTCAGCGTGATCAGCCCGGCGCACACGTCCCGCACACATCCCGGTGCCTACAGCGATCTTAGACATTCGTTTAACATTCTTTTGTCTACTCTTCTTGACAGGATCTGACAAAACTCTCCAGTCTGAGCTACGCTCGAACTACGGAGATGGGGGACTGATGATATACGTGAAAATGCCCCTTATACACGTGGACAAAAGGACAAGAGAAACAACCGAATTTATTCGGATACATCAACCTGGTTCCAATCAATCCGTTTCTCCCATCATAGGACCGGCTCGGCGGATCAGCCCGACGATGTCCTTTGCTAATCGCAGCCTCTGCTAGCTGGCCATGGCATGTTCAGCTAGCTCGAGTGATCATCCTGGGGCCAGCACATGGCCATTTCGACGTCAGCCTAGCTGGCCTTGGGTTGACCAGCCCGGATGATCAGCTCGGGTAATTAGCTTGTCACCGGTACTTTGAGGATTTTCATTCCAGCTCAGCTGGCCTTAGGCTGACCTGCCCGGGTGATCAGCCCGACCAGGAGGAATTTGGAGGGACATATCGATAATTCGATAATTCCCCCTCCTCCAAATCCCTCCTTGCCTATAAATACCCCCCATGAGCTTCTAAGGTATGATTTTCTTGTGATTGCAACATCTTTTTCTGAAGTAAGCTTGATTCTTCATCTGGCTTTCCTTTGCTGACTTAAGCATCGGAGCGGTCGTCCCGGACTTTACACCTCGGGCTTCCCTCTGGCGTGGTTTGCTCATCCTTTCAGGTCTGTGAGTTGCCTCCGTCTTCATTCCGAGCCAAGATAGGGTGATTTAGCTCATTGGACCGTTCTTTCCTTTGGTCTGACCATCCGAAATTGGTTTTTGAGCCGATTGGTGTTAGTTTGGGAATTTTCAGACGTAACAGCTTATAAGGTGTTTTGTTCATCAATGGCTTGATTAAAGATTCGTTCAAGATGTAGCAGGTTGTGTTCAAGGCTTCGGCCTAAAAACTCTTTGAAAGTCCACTGTCCACAAGATGGTTCTGATCATCTCTTCAAGGGGCCGGTTCTTTCGTTCTGCTACACCATTCTGCTGTGGAATCCGTGGAACAGAGAAGTTGTGATCGATTCCATGCATTTTGCAAAATTCAGAAAACTTGTTATTATCAAATTCACTCCCATGATCAGATCTTATGACTTTTAGCTCATGATTGGATTGTTTTTGAATACTCATAATGAGACTCTTGAACTCTTCAAATGTTTCTTTTTTTTATCTCAAGAATAGAGTCCATGTAAACCGTGAGAAATCATCAACAATAACAAACACATACCTTGCTGCTCCTTTACTTCTCTTTCTCATTGGACCACATAAATCCATGTGGATGAGTTGTAATGGAAGAGTGGAACTTACACATTTCTTGGATTTAAAGGAGGATCTTACATGCTTTTCCTTGGCACATGCTTCACACAAACTTGGGTTCTCATAATTTACCTCGGGCAGACCATGAACCAGTTCATGCTTACTCAGTTTATTCATTAATGAATAGCTATCATGGTCAAGCCTTCTATGCCATAGATATGCATCATCTTCAAGCACACTCGTGCAAGTAAGATTATTACATGGAATATCATTCAAGTCAACTTTGTAAACATTGTCCATTCTTCTTCCCGTGAGTATCACATCATGAGTCCTGTTTACAATTTCACAAGTTTCATATTTGAAAATAACATCATTGCCTTTGTCACACAGTTGGGAAATGCTCAGTAAATTGTGTTTCAATCCATCAACAAGCAAGACATTTTCAATTGAACATACAAGAGATTTTTCAACTTTACTAATACCAATGATATTTCCCTTCTTATTGTCCCCGAACGTCACCGTACCTCCTTTTCGGCCGAAAGTGTATGAAATATAGATGGATTACCTATCATGTGCCTCGAGCAATTACTATCAAGAAACCAAAAATTATCATGTGAGTTGCTCGATCTCACCTCATCCTGCATAGAAAGAAGTCAGTTCTATTTCTTGGGCATCCAAACTTTTTTGGGCCCCTTGGTGTAAACACCTGATGATTCAGCAGAAGATGCACTATGAGAAGTGGATGCATGATCTGATTTTGCAGCAACAAAATTAATGTTCTTCATGGATGCAATGATGTTCTTGATGCAATGTTCATATGAGTGTCCTTGTGCTCCACAGGTTAGACAAATTTTCAATGGTGACAAATCAACATATTTTGATTTTATAATTTTCTCTGGTTGTCCATACCCAAACCCTTGTCGGTTTGAGTAAGTTCCTTGCATTTTTATGAGTTTTTCAACAAGCCCTTGACTCTTAATGAGTTTTTCCTTCTTCTCAATTGATTCATTTTCCTTCATTCCCATCTTTCTTAACTTTTTCTCCAAGGCCTCATTCCTAGCATGAGAAGCTACCAAAGCTTTCTGCAAACTGAGTGGATCCGAACTGGAACTAGCAACATTGCTACAATCTACTTGTTTCACAAACTTTGCAAAGTTCAACTTATTTAATCTGAGGAGTCGACTCCTAAGCTTAGCAATGGTTTCTTCTTGGTTTCTGATTTTTTCATTCGGCTCTTTCACATGAACATTCCTACTAACCCTATGTCTCATTTCCACAAAGTCAGTTTCCACTTCTAGAAGCTTGTTTTCCAAGCTTTCTTTTTCAGCTTTTAAAACCTCAATATCAAACAGTAAGACATCTCTATAATCGGTTAAGGATGCATGTTCATCTTGAAGATTATTAAAGCTTGCAGCAAGTGTAGTAAAGAAATTAATAAGAGTCTCATGAGAAACTTCATTAATTCTAGCAATGAGTTTCGCAGATACCTTGCCAAGGCTTTCTTCATCATCCAGTATGAATGCCTCTTCTTCAACATCGGCCATCAAACAGTAGCTTAGTTCGGCTTCTTCATTGAGGGGTTGGTCCTTGTCTCCCCAAGCCGGAGCAACTACCATGGCTCTCTTTACATCCTTGAGTTGGTAAGATTTCTGTTCTTTTTGCGCTCTTCCTTTCTCTTGCTTCTTTGCAGGACAGTCCTCTATAAAGTGGCCAGGTTTGTTACACTTATAGCACACAATATCCTTCTTCACGCCTCCTCCATAATTAGATGATGATGGTTTTCCTCTTTGGAGTTGAGGTCTTTTGTTAAATCCTATTTTCTTGAATGTCTTTCTGAATCCTTTAATTAGGATGGCCATGTCATCCTCGTTCATTTCTTCCACATCAAATGCTTCATCGACTTTGAAGGCCAGTGGCTTTCTATGACTTGAGGAATCAGTTCCTTCATGCTCTTTCAAAGAGATCTCATGAGTGAGTAGAGAACCAATGAGTTCATTTACTTGAAGTTTCTTGAGGTCCCTTGCTTCCTGGACAGTTGTCACCTTGGACATCCAAATCTTAGGCAAAATCCTCAGTACTTTCTTCACTTTATCTTCACTTGAAAATTCCTTTCTGTAGCCTCTCAAACCATTCATAATTTCTGTGAACCGGGCATACATATCAACTATTGATTCATCTTCCTTCATTGAGAACAGCTCATACTTATACATTAAGTGCTCGATTTTTTATTCCTTCAATAAGATGGTTCTTTCATACTTGGTCTCCAAGGAGTCCCACACTTCCTTAGCAGTCTTACATGCGGACACTTGGTTGTATTCTTTAGCAGAGAGTGCACACAGCAGGAGATTGAGTGCTCTTGCATTCTTCTCAGCTTTCTTGTACTCAGCATCTCCTCATGCGTCTTCTCTAATGGTAACTCCAGTTTCAGAGATCATCTTCAGATGTTCTTGCTTGGCTATCTTCCATAATTTATAGTCGTTGAAAGTGATGAAGTTCTCCATACGGTTTTTCCAGAGATTGTAGTGGCCCTCATTGAACAAAAGTGGTCGTGCAGCGGATTGGCCTTCCTGAAACAGTATTGTGTTTATGTTCATTTTCACTCTCGGGTTGTTAGACCTGAAGTGAGAGTACTGGCTCTGATACCAATTGTTTGAAATATAATGAACACACACACAAGAGAGGAGGTGAATTGGGTGTGTCTATAAACTAACTTTTATAAAATTTAACAATTTTTAGTTTCTGTAGAAATTGTTTGTGGTCATTTTAACTTTACAGAGTCAGTTCCTTATAACTAAAATTGCAGGCAGTGGAAATGTATCAGATATGCAACTGCGGTTCACAACATGAAAAACACATTAAGACAGGTATGATAAAGAATCTCTATATTTTTTACTATATATAAGTGTCATTTACATAAATACACATCTACATACACAATGAACTAACTCTCTTTAGTTCATCTACACATGCCTCCAATGAACTCTACCTAGTTCATCACATGGATGTACACAAAGCCCACAATAGCTTCTACTCCAACAGACCTTGCTCAGTTACACCTTGGAACCCAACGAGCTTTCCGGATAGCTCTCCAACTGACCATGCTCAGTCCCACCTAGGCATACATAAGCTTGTTCACCCGACTAACCTTGTTTAGTCACACTTAGGCACACACCGTAAGCACTCACTAGTTTGTACAACCGATTGACCAAGCTCAATCACACAAGGACACACCACAAGCACTCAATAGCTTGTTTGACCAACGAACCATGCTTGGTTACACATGGGCACACATGAAGCTTCCATAGCTTTTCAACTCAGCAACTTACTCACAAGGCTTGCTGTTTACCTCAACCTGTAGCAGCTTCTTTACAGAGGAATGCTACACACCTCTTCACAACTCACTCCTCCTTGGAGTAGCTCACAGTTGACACTCACGGTCAACAACACAACAAATTCTTCAAAGTTGTCAATCGATGGATTAAGTGTAGAAGCAAGATGGTGTGGGTGAGCTTCTTCTTTAATGCACAAATATCAGATGTGTAGCAAATATATGTTTGCTTATGGGCGCCCAAGTGGGCTGACCCATATTATTATTGGACCCAATATTGAGCTGAGCTCAATTATTCAAGTGAATCATATTTATCTGCTTAAGATAGCAATAAATCTAATTAATATATTGTGGGAATATATCTAAATAGATATCGGAAGATTCACTTGAGATAACTATAAATAAGGGTTCTCTCCTCCCCAATTAATTATGCACAAGAATACACACAAATACGGTTCCACACCAAGAAGAGAGCATTCGATCTGTGGACACCCAATCGGTTTTCTCGTGATTCCGATCTTCGCGGATAGAAGACTGAAGAAGAAGGCGAGATTCATTCGTCCGTAGTCCGATCGTTAAAGAGAAACTGTACACGCTTCCGCTATACTTCCAGGTATTCTATAATTGTACAGTTTTCGATCCTATGGCATGTAGAATTACTAACAGTTGAATTTATATTGAATTTAATTGATTTCGTTGGAAGATTATACACAATATGAAGGTTCATTCCAAGAACTCATGAGGAGTGATGACCTGCGGCTGCGGCTTGGTGAGATGTACCAAATTCACCTGTTGATCATTCTGCAGAATGATCGTCGGAGTCGTTATTATCATCGAAGATATTCTGTATAATATCTGGATATGTAGCCATAATAAATAATTTAGAGAGGAAGTTTTGTAATGAAAATACAATTGAGACATATCATGTGGGTGACATTTATAGAAAAAATCGATAAATACCTTGGCAGGAATTATCTTGACGTTAATTTATTTGGCGGGAATTATTTTTGGTAGTAATAATTTTGACGTCAATTTATTTAACCGGAAAAGTTTTGACGAAAAATATTTTAGCAAAATAATTTTTAATTAAATAAAAAAAAGATAAAAAAATATATTTTTTAATTAAATATAAACTCATCTATATCTTTTCTTTGAAATCCAAAATTTTTACAACCACTACTTTTAACTATTTATGGTTGTAAACATCAATATATACAATCTAATATTCAATATTCATCCTCCTTTGAGTTGCTTTTTACGTCTTATCCTTTAGAAAATGCAGCGCAGCAGCAACGTCCTCTTATCCTTTCTATCTCCTCTGCCCTCTTACCTCTCTCTCTCTCCCTTCCCTATACTTTTAACTATTCATGGTTGCACTATAAAAAATAAAGGAATTAGCGACAGCGACATTCCGTCGCAGATAGGAAATCCGTCGTAGTTCCGTCGCTAAGGTTGTCACAAATAACAGGGTCCCTAATTTTCGACGGATTTCGAAATTCCGTCGCAGATCTGTGACGGAAATAATAATTTGCCGTAATGCGGTCGCTGAATTACGCAGGAGAGTCACTATTTCTCGGGAAACGTTGTGTGACGGCACTGCGACGGATTCCATCGCAGATATGTCTGAAATAAAAAAAGAATCTACGACGGAATCCGTCGCAGATCGGTGACGAAAATTCTCATCCGTCGCAGTGTCGTCGCATAATGTATTTTTTCTGCAGAATCTGAGAAACGCTCTGCGACGGAATTTCCGTCGCAGATCCGTCGCCGCATCGTCGCATCAACAAACAATATATGTACATAATACATCCAACCAATAACAACAAATTTCATTGTCCAACATCAAATTTCAATCAACAACAACGAAATGTCATCAATTCATCAGAATATATAATTCTCAATTACTAAACAAGTTTGAAATAAGTCAATCTCATCAAAAGAACTAAACAAGTGATCATTCACTATCATCGTCATCATCTTCATTCCCATCACGTGGATTGACTTGAGGAGGATCAACTTGAGCTAGAAGAAATTGAGGAGGAGCGACTCCAAATTGTTGTTGAGACCAACTGGAGAATACTGTATGATACTGCTGCATAGACTGTTGCATAGTCTGCCGCATAGTATGTATCATGGTCCGCATCATCTCATTCATCGCCTCCTGTGTGACATATCCAGGTGGCGACTGTGAGGGATAGGTGGGGTGCACAGAAGAGATGGAGTCGGTCACACCAAGTGCAGCTGCTTGCTCCTGCGATCCACATCTAAATATTCTTCTATGACTTGGTCCCCCAATGGCCTGATACCATAAGTCTCCTTCCGTTTGTTGAGACGATGAAGAACCATCATTTTCTCCACTACTCTCTTCCGCGCTAGCCGCCTGTCGTTGCAGCTCCTCAAATATTTCCTGTAAATTTCAAAGTATCACAAATATATAAAACAGATTTCAATTTAATGAAACAATTAATGTATATGAACTAAATGAATGAAATATAATATTCTTAAATATTTTATCTACTTACATAGGTTCTTTGGGCTCGTTGACAGCTGAAATGATCACCCTTTTTATGGGTTGTAAGATACAGCTCCGCAACCCCAACCTTCTTATTCAATTTCTTTTCCTACAAAATAACAAGAGTCATAAAAAAGAGTAATAAACTAAATAGAAAAAAACCGAAGATAATAAACTAAGTAAAATTATAAAGTTATACCATTTTTCTTTTCGTCTGTAAAAATGAATTGGAACCCCCGTAGTGAACAAAGGGTCCTATATCCCCAACATCTGTAACACCCGAAACCGGATGCTACCGATGATAACCCGTGGGGTGAGCCACGGGTCATTGAAGCCAAGAAAGTGAAACCAAAATCTAAATCAAAACAAATCCCGAGAGAAAAATAAACAAGACATCTAGCATGAGAGCGAAGATACCAAAACTAGAAATACGAAGACTGATACAAACGATCCCATTACGGGCATCAAACATCATGCGGAAGCACCATATAAATGTAAAACTACTACAAATCCCACATTGGGGAAAGCCAACATGCAAAATGACCACATGGTCATACATAAATCAGAGTGTCCCAAATCATGCAGCGGAAAGACAAAGAAGTCCTAATGAGGTCACACCGCTCCCCGCTGCATCAAGCTATAAATCACTGGTCAAAACCTGCCAAAACAAGCAGGGGTAATATCCATCAGCTATCGCTAGCTGGTGAGATGAAATACGAATAGAATGATAAATGAGTAAAACTTGAAACATGCGCTCATAAAGGTCCGTGAGAGAAAAGTCTAGTTACGAAACAACTGAGAGGAATCATCCTCTAAACTGTAGGAAAGTGAATCAACAATTCTTTAAATGACTGAGAGGAATCTCCTCCTGTAAATACTAAATCATGAAGCAAATAATCATCCTTTATATAATTGAGAGGAGAACCTCCTTTAAGTACTAGCATCTGATAATAAAACATCTGGGAGGACTTATCCTCTAAACTGTAAAACAACTGGACGGATTTATCCTCTAAACTGTAAAACTACGGGGTGGACTCATCCTCCAAATACTGAGACATGGAGAACATGGATAAATAAACTTGCCATAACAAAACACACAGGCTAGGGTACCCCAGTAAAAACCTACTCAATATACATCCCGGGATGGCACCCACGCACATGTAACATCAAGAGGTAACCGTCCTAGTCTCCCCGCCGCGAACGGGTCGAATTACGGACGTTGTGACACCCTCAGGTGGCCTTGGCTTCCACTCAGGGAAGAACTCCAAGGACATAAATTTTGGTCCATATCTCATGTCTTAAAACTACCCAAAGGCCAATAGCCCGGGATAAATATTCAATCAATCATCAGTGAAATCCTCGACACATCAGTCGTAAAACAAGCATCATTCATAATGGATCTAAAACAAAACATACTATTACGGCATACACTTACCGTAATTAAATATATGTAAAACTTTATAAAATACTTAACCTTCATGTACCATCGATCCGTACAACATCTCACCTGAGCAAACGAAGGTCAATCCACACCAAAAGGTCCAATAACCAAGCGTGAGTCGCTGAACGGGCTCACCTCCGGTCTCTGTCATGCATTCAAGCACAAAAGTCTTAAAATTCCACTACATCGGTGAAAATACCAAATCAACATTCTATGAAGCTAAAGCCATATCAAACATACCTAGGATAACATTTATCACGTGTCTACGGTCGTTCCCGACCTCTCCCTAAACAATCCCATAAGCCGGAATCAAGCCGGACAAAACAACCTATGCACAGGTCCAAGGCCCGGATATCTGGCTGCCCCATGACCCGATATCTGTAAATTGGTGCAAACGGAGGCAGAAACTGCCTAATCGGATATCTAGCCCATGACCGGATATCCGGTTGGCCTTACTGGAATCTGGCCCTATGATCTGCAGAATCCTCAAGCAAATCAGAAGCACGAAATCCTAACCCAAAACAACCAACTTGAAACCAAAGCCTCAAACAAATCCTAAAACATGGAACAAGACATACCAAGCTCTTCTAAACCATCTAACACATGCCGATCACTAAATCACCACCAAGAAAAACACCTCAAGCAAGAATCTATAGGAAATCAAGAATTTCAACCATGAGATTACCTTCAAATCACTAAATGAGATGGAGATGAGCCTTCTCCAAGCTTCTAAACAGGAACCTCAAGTCGTGCAAGTCAAGATCAAGTCCAAAAGTCCAATGGAGATGGCCAAATCTTCAAAAATCCCAAGATTTCCTCAAACCTTCTTCCTTCCTCTTCCTTCCTTCTTCTTCTCTTCTTTCTCCTTTGCTTCTTCTCGGTAAAATGGCAGAAAAGGAGGGCTGGAGATGGCCCTTACTTAACCCAAAATACATCACATATACACTAACACACATAACTCATTAATTAGTCCCACTTTCGCACTTAATCCCCACCTACTACACCTTTAACCATCTAACAATCCTCTAATCACCAATCACGCTTCGGAGACTAATCCTAAAGGACATAAACTCATCACCAAAAATCATGAAATCTCGAGACGATCCCAACGAACCTAAATTCAAAATGTCAAAAACCGTCCAATCACAAACCGACTAGTCAGGAAAAATCCGTGCAACAGACATACATAAAAATGGTACTTGAAGTTCAAGTCTCATCGTCCCGATCATGCTGGTATCAACAAATCGATCGTATGAAATGCAACGCAAAAAGTAGCCAAACAGCCATACACTATTCACGTAAAACACTATTCACTGAAAAATAAAAAATACTCCAACATGATGAATCAATCATAAATAGACATAAAATAACTTAAAAGTCCATAAAATCACGGGGTATAACATTCTACCCCCCATTAAAAGATCTCGTCCTCGAGATCGGAAAAACAACTCTAAAAGATAACTCAAATGAAAAGTGTGGATATCTTTCGGACATCTCCTACTCACGCTCACACGTGGTCTCCTCCACCATGTGGTTACGTCAAAGAATCATCACCAACCGAAGTCATCACAACCCAAGAATCCAAAGTCTCAACGGGCACAACTTAAAAATCACATCCTCTCGAATCACGTCGATCGTCCAAACCTCCTGTCCTGATTCCAAGATCTCGATAGTCTACTACTAGAAGTTAAATCTTCTCGAACCATCAATGAAACAAAACCATCTCAAATGATCAAATGCACAAACATCAAAATGTGAAAGTCACGCATCCCAACAGAACCACTAACGAAACAAACCTCAAGCATCCGAGTCAACCACCAATCAATTTCCACTTGAAAACTCAACACATCATCCCAGAATAGGAAATGAAACCCTTTCTCTCCGACCAAATCGAACACGAATCCCAAGAAGCAACGTGCACCAAATGTGCAAGACCAATCCAACCAACAGAGTCAATGGCCAAGGCTCAACAACCCAAAATCAACGATCAAAACCACAACAACTAAAGGAGTTCCCAATCCACAACCTCAACCTATCCAATCGAAAGGAAGGACGACCTAGCAAATCTCAAAAACAAATCCACAACACCACGCCCACAGGCGTCCGTCCACCTAACGTCATCACCATCCAAAGATCAACGGAAGAGAAAACAAGGTAAGTTTTCCTTAAGCAAAGCATCAGAAGAATCCTGCCAATCAGGAACTACCAATCCTAGGCATGGATCATCATCCTTCTCCACCAAAGGACCAAGGAAAAAGAACTCATTCAATCCCAAACGTCGCAAGTCAAGAATTCGCCACACAACAGCCTCTCCATAGAGAATAACAACAACACTAGCGAAAGAGGTCAACCAGGGTCGAAAATCTAAGCATCCTGCCCACACAACAGCAGGTGCAGATGTCCATCAGAAAAGCATGACAAAATCCAAAACAACTCTACTTCTACAAGATCCCATCTCAGTCACCCCCAACGGTGAAACTAAAACTCCCAGTCAAACAAGGAAAGACCTAAGTCCTCACCAACAGTCGAAAACTAACCAATCCAAGCAAAACGAACACTATCAAACAAGCACCTCAAAAGTTCACTCAGAAACCTATCCTCAAAATCATCCTGCTACCGAACATCCACCTCTCTCTCGACTCATCAGGATTCCATCCCGAAGAAAGTCCAATTGCAAGTGTCAAGTGCTAAAACAATCCAACTCCACATCCAAGAGAAAATCTCACAAACTAACTACAACTCGAATCACAACAAAGAAATCCCTATTCTCCCATCCTACGGTCACATCAAAAGACATCAATCGTAAAAATCCGAAACAACACATCCTCACAAGTCCATCAAACAAGGATTTGAAATCATGCTAAAAGAAGCATCTAGCCCCATCACCGTCAACTCAAAACTTACACATCGCTCAAATCAACAAGACTCACCTCAAAACACAATCTAGATGGCCTGATGCCGATCTAGACAATCCATGTCCAAATGTCCTTAAAATCATACCTGTCAAACAACCAATCCACTAAAATAAAACCACTCACCCCAACATCACATCCAAGGAAAAATCAAGTCGACTCTACCGAATCACAGACCAAACAACATCGACTACCAACAATCTACAACTCCACGGGTCGCGACTAGCAAGTAAAATTTTCCCAAACCCTCGAGAATTCCAAAATCATCATATGTGTCAAAAGAACGAACATCCTCAACATCAGGATCAAGCAACACCAGAAAAGGCACCGATGTCAAAATGATCTTCAACTCATGAAAAATCGGTCACAACCCATATCTCATCTGAACACAACTCCCTTACACATGAGGCGGGTCAACGAACAGCCGATCGAAAAATCAATCTCAAATCCCCAGTTGCAACCTACCAATCCCAGAAAACTATGTATCTCAACATGTCCCCTGATCTCCTC
>JAOWBR010161645.1:0-21383 GCA_028571145.1 Dionaea muscipula
GGGAGTTATATCTAGTCTGGTTAAGGAACGTGGACAAAAGGAAGGTACATGAGCCTTGGTCCCTTGAACCATCTGTTGCGGCTCACATGGGCTAAAAGCATTCAAGCCAAATGAGCTCACATGGGATTTTAATCCCATGTCCAACATAACAAGGCAACACTTCCAATAAACAGGCCAACATGGTTCTCAATTAAAAAGAAAAAAAATGAATCGGGTTTTTAAAATACGGGTCATGACACTTCTGGCGAGGTTGGCTTCAGCGTACTCTCTGATTCGGTATCAGATTTTGTATAGTATGAAGACGGCCGACTACAAGAAGATTATGGAGCAGTGACTTCTCGGGATGTCGTCAAGAAAGTTATTGGGGAAGGATTTTCGTCATCACAGTCTCTTTCAAATCAGGGTCTATATGCTCGAGGGAGACAGGTGGAGTGTGATCACAGCAGCCGCGGGAGTGGTAGGGGTAGTGGTTCAGGGCACTTCAGGTCGAGGCCTCGGGACTTGAGTAAGGTACGATGTTTTTATTGCAAAAATTTGGGACATATGAAGTTTGAGTGTCCGAATCTTGAGGAGAGATTCGGCGGTGATAGGAGGGGTAAGGATGTAGAGACTAATGGGAAGCATGAGAACGTAACAGTTGTTGAGGACTCTGCTTCTGATGATGATGCGGGCTTCATGGTTGCTGCCCAGGGTGATGTCGTTGATTTTGGGGCGTCATGGATTGTTGATTCGGGGTGCTCATTACATATGACTCCCCGCAGGGAGTGGTTTGTATCCTACAGATCCGTGCCGAATGGAGTTTCTATCCATATGAGTGATGGCTCGGTCTGCAGGGTTGCTGGTATGAGAGCAATTCGGATCCGGATGTTTGATGAGTCGGTTTCAGTTCTGTAGGGGGTTCGTCATGTGCCTGGGTTACGAAAGAATCTGCTATCTTTGGGGACTTTCGATGATGCTACTTATGTTCAGTCTATTCGGGGAGGCTCTTTCCGTATGTCACGTGGGTGCCGGGTGGTGCTGAAGGGTCGCAAGGTTCATGGTAGGTTGTACCTTTTGGAGGGGAGCACGGTAGTTGGTTCTGGTGTTGCTATATCTTCTAATTCTCCTGGTATTTCCACTTCAGGTAGAGTTTCTGCTTCTGGTAGAGTTGTAGCATCTTCGGGGAAGAAGAGGGTGAAATTTGAGGTGGAGCTTAGTCCAGTCGTTTCCACCGGACAGGCAGGGGAGTCGACGGTGCCTGGGGATACTTCTGCTACAGGTGGAGTTGTTCGGATTGGAGAGCAGGTCACTTCTTCTGGTATTGCGTCTTTGAGACTGAGGCGCAGTTCGGGTTAGCCAGTATTTTGCGCATATCGGGCTAGTGCACATGGGGAGTCCGACTCTGGTGGTGGTTTTCTGGTATATGACCGTTATTTTTTTGGTTATGGAGGTTCTAAATTTATGGTCCCTGATTTTGTTCGATGGGCGAGCATGGTAGGGAGGAGGTCTCTTGTGGTTTGATCCTCGCCCCGTGGGAGGATTCTGGGTAGCGTTGGACACTACGTTAGCTTTTAGCAGCTTGGTGTGGACTTCGGTACCGGTTTTGTTGTCCCTTTGTGCTGCAGTTAGCTTCTGGTTATTTTCTGGTAAGGTGGATTGTGTCTTTCTGGTGGATGTTTATTTTTTGTGTCTCTTTTGGTGCCGTTTCAAGTTGGTTGGTGTGGATGGCGGAATGTCGTCGAGGTGGAGATCAATTGTGGTGTTTGGCGACGTCCATTCCGCATATTATCAGATTAGATGGTATTCGAGATCCTTCGGTGATGGGTTGGAGGTGTTCGAGATGGGTTTTGATGTGTTTTGGTGTAAACATGGGTGTGTCCGTGGATAGCATGACCGTGTGCGGAGTTTGACATTTGTGAGTTGAGCCTGGGGAGAATACGGGCAGGGGTCTTGGGCCGTGCCTGTTGGCACGGTCGTGACGGGCCCAGGAGCCATGTGCTGCACGGGCGTGCTGCGCTAAACATGGGCGTACTGACGGTAATTTTTTTTGAGATTTTATCTATTTAAAACCTTTTTGCGATACACAGTTTGTGAGGTTTTCTGGAAATCCTAGTAGGCATTCTCTATTATCGGGAAGGGGTTTGGAGATCGACACCAGAGACATCCGGAGGCACAGTAGAGGTCCTTGAGGGTTGAAGAGATTTATCCGGGCATTCCTTTGGTCCGTTTCTGGTTCTCTTTGGGTATGGGGTTAGATAAAGGTGTTGGCTTTGGAGTCAATTGTAATCCTTGTGGTTTCTATTCCCTTTTGTAAACGCTCTTGTTAGTGGATCTCGGTTTTTCGCCATTTATTTGATTATTCCCTTGTTTTTTCCTTCTCCCTTCGATTAGTCGATTCTTGGCTTGTTTTTCTTGTAGTTATTTCTGCTGCGTTGGTGGTGTCACATTCGTATGGCGCTCCTGTCGTGTGTTTGGTCACAACAATTATATCAACATTAGGCTCATTTTGTTCTTCATAAAAATTATGAATTTTGATTATAATATTTTTATATTTGGTATATTATACAGTGAGATATAAAAGAAAAATAAATTATGAATTATGTAATATTATGTGATCTGATGTGAGAGGGGAAGAGAAGAGAACAAACAATGAGAATCTTTATTCTGTCCATGTAAGACAACTTATAGAGGGATAAATTTAAAATATATTATGCAATGTAATATAAATAAGTCAAATCTCATATTCCATATGCATGGAAAATGAAAACTCACACATAACACAAAAAAATCTCTAATTATTTTTTAATTACATTTTTTTTTTTTTGAAAAGTGTATATGTTAGCCCTTTCCTTAATTATGTGCATATATTCTACTAATAAATGTGACAATGAAGTCAGCTTGTTAGGTATACATCACGTTGAAATTTGACATCGTTATCAATCGCAACCTATATATCTAATCCCAAACATTATTCCATTGTAATTTAATTAGATTGAAGTTTCAATCTGATGTTGAAGTTAAAGCGTCTGATAGTTAATTGGTTAATTCACATTTTTTTTTTTTTTGATCAGTGAAAAGAAAGCTTCATTTAGTAAATATAAGATTTACAATGAAGTGGATAATGATGTCCATGTTAAACCCAAGACTATATGCTAACCCAAGAAACATGGGTGGCATCTAGTCTGAAGAAACACAATGGCAAATCCATCCAAGAAGAGAAAAGAAACCACAAATCCAAAAACCTCTATCGAGATTGTAAACAGATTCATAGGGTATGAATACGTCCACCTTCAAGAAGAGGAGAGAACCGGCCGCAATGATCCAGTAGAGTCTTTTAAAAGCAAAGCAGAATATCCACTAAATAAATTCCGTGGAAACACTGAAACACCACAAAGGCGACAACTTGAGCCATCTAGAAATCGCCAACCCCTGCCCAAAGAAAATTCCTTGAAAGCCGCTCACTGAAACAATGTAACGCTAATCTTCAAGGCAATTCCAGTGACACATGAAATGACCACAAAAAGCACGATCGAGTACCACCAAAAACAACCAGATACACCCGAACCTATTCTGTGATCCGAAAACATCCAGAAAGACCCAAAGATCCAGCACTGTAAATGCACAAAGTCCTCTGTCCAATAATCTTCTATCTCCAAAGCCAGATAAGGACTGCAAATTCTCAAAAGAAAACCAACAGGAATAAGTTAAATCACCTTCCACCGTGTAGCAATTCCTTCAAATTGTGAATAATGTCATTAATCGTGAAATTCCTCCCCAAAGCAGAAGATGAGAAAGCCGAAGCCAGAATGAATAGAATATTCTCTGCAATACGGTCCCAGTCCGGTGTAATTTTTTCAAACCGTAATCTGTTACGCGATCTCCATGTGTACCAAATAACAACACTCGGAATTGCTAACCATAGCTTCTTGAATTGCCTTCTAACTGGCATTCCTGACCACCATGCAAGTAGAGCACCGACCGAGCCGGGAATAACCCCATCAAAGCCCCACCAGGAAAAACATCTTGTCCACAAGACCCATACGTAGCGGCAGTGCAGAAACAAGTGATCAACATCCTCATCAGATTCTGAGCAAAAAACACAAAGCAAGTTTTGGTTCTGCCCAAGAGCTCCAAGCCGATGAAGAAACGAACATGTTTTCACCTTGTATTGCCACACCAACCAACAGAAGAACCTTGCTCTCGGTGCTGCCAAACTTGCCCATATTACTGCCAAACAAGAGTCCTCTGCTCCTAAAGACCCTTCGAGATGCCAGTACAACGATCGCACAGAGAAAACTCCACTCGGATCTGCTGCCCAAACAATCCGGTCATGTCTATCCTGCAATGTCTGAACCGTAGAGTGCAGTTGATCCTGAAGTGCGTCAAACAACTCCTCTTGCCATGCTCGTAGAGGAATCCTGAAAGTCACTCTCCAATTCGAACTCCCCGTAGAAAGCGGAAAGTAATCAGCGATTGAAGCATTTTGATCTAAGGCAATTGAGAAGAGTCTGGGAAAGGTTACCATTAGTGGATCTTCTCCAATCCACGGATCCTTCCAAAAACGAAAACCGATCCCGTTCCCGATCTCGAACCTCACACTTGCAAAAAATGCTTGAGAGAAAAACTGATGTCCAACCCTTAAGTTCAGTATGTCTCTCCACATAATTGAGCATTTTGCTGTGGGATAGATGGTTTTGACATTGTAGTACTGCTCCAACCCGTGTATTGCACGAACCACCGAACTCCATAGAGTGTTGTGTTCAGTAATGAGTTTCCACAGCCACCGAAACAGCAGGCACACATTAAAATCCTTGATTCTCTTTAAACCCAATCCCCCTCTCTGCATCGGGACTGCCAGCTGAGCCCATCTGACCAAGTGTATTTTCCTTCTAGCACTCGAACCTCCCCAAAGAAAGGCAGCCTGGATCATCTCCACCTGTTTAGCCACTCCCACCGGCATTTTGAAAATTGATAGATAATAAATTGGGAGACTAGCAAGCACCGATTTGATGAGTACTAGCCGGCCCGCAAAAGAAAGGAAAGCCCTCCTCCACGGCGCCAATCGCTGCTTGATTTTATCAACTAACGGCGTCCACGTTTTGTGCAATCTTGGATTTGCCCCTAGCGGTATCCCCAAGTAGAATAGCGGCAGGTTATGCAGTTTGCAATGCAGGATATTTGCCAAAAACCTTCCCTCCACAGCAGTAACCCCAAAAGGGCACATCACCGACTTTGCAAAATTGATTTTAAGCCCGGACACTACTTCAAAGCACCTCAAAATGCGCTTTATATACCGTATCTCATCCGCTGAAGCATCACAAAATATTAGAGTGTCATCCGCATATTGCAAATGTGTAAATGAAAAGTCACCTTGTCCGAGTTGCAGTCCTTTGATGTACCTCTGACCTTTTGCCCTCCGCAGTAGCCAGTTAAGGCCCTCGGCAACTATATTGAAGAGGAAAGGTGATAATGGATCACCTTGTCGCAATCCTTTCTCCATGGTGACCACCCCAGATGGCGATCCATTTACAAGCACAGAGAATTTAGCATTCCTTACTAGAGCCATGATCCATCCAATCCACTTTCCCCCCAAACCCATAAGTGTCATCATTTTTTCCAGGAAGTTCCAATTGACAGTGTCGTATGCCTTTTCAAAATCCAGTTTAAGAACTATTCCTTGCTTCTTACTGTTCTTGAGATGGTGGATTACCTCATTTGCAATGAAAATTCCGTCTTTTCAAAATACATGAAGCTACCATGCATGTTTGAGCCCAATGAACAACAATTGATCACCGTCTGCTTCCATGAAGCCATTCAGCTTCTACGTCTGAGATCAGCGCGAGGCCCAGCTATCCATGGAGTTCATTATCACGTTTGCGTGAAGCTACCGTGAAGACATGATCCAATGCAAATGGAGCTGCCCAATATCACTTGCTATCATCGTCTGATTATTGAAGCTGCCGAGAATTATAGCATGGATACAAAGAAACTTGCCATGCAAGTCTGCCCAAGCTACTCCACGTTTGCCATGCCATGTACAAACGTACAAACAAAGCAACTTGGTGACAAACCAGTCACTGAATTCATGCTACACTTGAGAGCCAGTCACTGCCATCCAAGCATGATTCAACGTAAATACAAGCACAAAGCCACCGTTTGTAATTGCCGCCGACGTCCGCTGAAGTTGCAGATCCATGCATGAAGAACTCCAACGTCTGCTTCTCCACGTTTGAGCTTCTGATTCAATGCAAAGAATCCTGCTGTTCATCACCATGAAGAACGTTGCACGTCTGCATTACCAAAGCCACCATTTTAAAGTCATGGAACAATAAATCACGACAGCCCAGTCGGTGCCTTGACAAAAGCCGCAACCTGGAAACATCATATAAGAAGAAATTCTACACGTGATATAATAATCAAGTTGGTTACCAACTGATTTGGGAATATCCTCAACCGCCAAGCTTCTAGAAGAAGATATTTTCTACAACAACCAAGTAAATCTTAACCATTGGGTTAAGATAGATTAATATCATCCGTTGATTTTTAACTTCTCTTCTAGATTAGCAAAACCTATAAATAAAAGGACTCATGCACAGAGGAGAGAGGAATTAGAGAAGAAACAAAGATACAAACTCATGTACAGAGTATCTACCGTAGCAGAGAGAAAAACAGAGTAATATTCAATACTCAAAGATAGACTCAAACACAAATTGTATTCTTGAATCCCTAATTTTGGCATCATTTTCTACTGAGAAATCAATAGTAGAAAATGACCTAAATATTCTGTAAATCAAGATTCATGTTCAATGAGAAATTCAAACTTTGTCCATGAAGTTTTGTTCATTCGTTTAATTCTTTCTATCTCTCTCATTCAAATTTTTACTCGAGTATTAATTTTGGAGGATGGAAGATTTAAATTGCATTCTTGAATTAAGCCTCACCGGTGATTTAACGATTCTACTTCTTCGATTATTGTTTCTTTTACCTAGACTCGAAAGAGTGGGTAATTGAACCAATTTTTGACATAAGTATCGACTGGCAGAGAGTAATATTTTACACTAGCTGGTGACTGAATCAAGAGTGTTCATCTTCATCTTTACCCAGTTTTGATAACGTATAATTTCCAGTTTTTCTTTGGGTTGTGAATCTTTGATTCTCAAAGATTGCACAATTATTTCACGTAAGTTTTCTTTAGCTAGTTTTTGACTATATTAGTTTGTCTACATCATTTCTAGTATATTTTCTGACTTGAGAGATGAAGAGAATAATTTTACTACTTGATTGGGGCCTTCAACCGGACGTTGTCTCGGTTAGGTATCGTCAATTAAGATTTCTTGGTAAGCGAGAGCTTCCACTTTAGACATTTTAGGGTTGAACAACTTGTCATTGATTTGATCTATTTTATTCTTGATTTGAATCTTGTTCTTAATGCCATCAGTAGAGGCGAGATTGACAACCTTTGCTCTCATAGACTGGTTAGTATTGATACAAAGTGATCGAATCCTTGGTTAGCTACATGAGTGATTCTTTAGGTTTTACGATCTGGTGACCGAATCCAGCGTTTGCCTAAGTCAAGATAGTCAAACTTGCTAAAGATGCTTAATCTGTTAAACCCATTAGACAGACGTGTCACTGTTTGTTTCTTAATCTCACATTTGCCTTTGTCTCTTGTTGAATCATGATGATCATTTCACCGTTTGTGTGTATAATTGATTTAATCTCTTTGTGTCACTGTTTGTTTCATTCGCAGAGTTTGATTTTTATGTTTTGAACCCCCGTGATATTTTGTTCATAATTTATCATGTTTACTATTTGGTGTGCTTTTACATTTGATTAACAAAATGATAAGTCTCTGTGGGATCGACCTCTTGCTCATCCTTTACTCAGTTTTATTTTGAGTAATACCATCATAGTCAAGGGTATTATTATTATTGATAGCGGATTTCTACGATAAAATCTACGCTATCATGTGGCATCTTGGGAGGTGTCCTTTGATGACGAATTCCATTCATCCGGCAGCAACTATCAAACTCACCGCCAATGTCAGACCTTATTGCCTTCAACTTTTCCCTGTTTGCCTTTCCACCAAGGCATGGAATTCTTGGAACATCCCAACAACCTGGTCCTTTGTCTTAAAAAAATATACCCAAGTCTTCCTCTAGTGATCATCAATGAAAGTTACGAAGTAACTGGTGCCACCCAGTGACTTTATCTGCATTGGACCACACACATCAGTGTGAACAAGATCCAAAATCTGAGCCTATCGCCGTGGCGTCGAGGAGCTCTTGAATGCCACCCTTTTCTGCTTCCCATGAAGACAATGCTCACATCTCTTCAGATTTACTGACTTCAATCTAGGCAACAATCCTTGCTTGACAAGTACCGCCATGCCTTTCTCACTCATATGAGAAAGACTATTATGCCACAAGCTAGTGGCTTCTTCATCCTCCAAGGAGTTGACATGCCCTGTCGCCATCAGCTTAGTCTGCAAAACATATAGGGCTGACTCCTTCCTACCCCTCGCCACGACCAAGGACCCCTTGCTGAGTTTCCATCCACCATCATTGAAAACATTAACAAATCCATCATCATCCAACCTCCCAACTGACAACAAATTTAGCCTCATCTCGAGAATATGTTTCACATTGGTTAAAACCAATTTCCCACCTTGCTCATTTTCTAAGTAGACACTACCTATGCCTATGGCTGCCGCCACGCCAACATTGCCCATCCTTATAACGCCATAGTCTCTTTGCGTGTAGGAAGAAAATAACTCTCGCCTTGGAGTAGCATATATGGTGGCGCCACTATCCACCACCCACTTCGTCTCCAATCCAGCAAGACACAATGAGTCCTCTTCTAACAAAGGAATAAACTCACCATCCTGAGCAGAGCTTGAGCTAGCTGATTTCCCTGAGGACTTACTCCCGGAGTTCTTAACTCCTGCTGTCGCCGCCATGGTCTTACCATCGCCACCAACACTCTGTCTCTGCTGAGCACACCACTTATAACAGTCTCGTTTGTAGTGGCCTTTCTTGTGACAAAAGAAGCATTTTATTGTCGCCTTGAAACCCCTCCCATCCTGACTCTTACTTTTTAATGATCTTCTCCTTGCCTTATCTCTGGCAGAGCTCCTCCCCCTGAAATCCATCGCCATCAGCTCTGGATTTCCAGATCTAGATCCAGTAGCTTGCCTCCGAAGCTCCTCATTCAGGACTCCGGATTTGGAAATATCCATGGTTACAACACCATTTGGAGCCAAATTTGTGACAGTCATATGAAAAGTTTCCCAAGAATCTGGGAGAGTTCCTAGCAGACACAGCCCCTGAACTTCATCACCAAAGTTTATCCCCATTCCGGACAATTGATTCACGATTCCTTGAAACAAATTCAAGTAATCCGTGATTGGACTGCAATCAGCATACCTAAGCGACATCAACTTTCGAGTCAGGAACATCTTATTGTTTTCTGTTTTTCGAGCATACAATTCCTCAAGTTTCGTCCACAACGTCTTCGCATCCGAGATATCACAAATATGATTAAGAATATTTTCATCCACTCACTGATGAATATAGCCACATACCTGTCGATGTAGCATCATCCATTTCTCAGCTGTCTTATCGGCAGGCTTCTCTCCAAACTTCGGTAGATGAAGCTGCTTGACATAGAGGAGATCCTCCATCTTTCCCTTTTAAATATGGAAGTTTCCTTCATTGAGTATGATCATGCGACTATGATTGGCCTCCATCGTGAATCAGTGAATTCTCTGCTACTAACCTTCAAATCGATCAGATTTGAATCAATCGAACTCGAGAACACCTCAGACTCCCTCGGATCTGAAAAACTCGAAGAACTCGACCAGCGTAGCTAGAGAAACAGAGCACTTCAACCGAGCTCTGATACCACTTGATGAGAAATCCAAAGGCAGAATCGATCTCTCTTACTCACTAATCACTATGAATCGAGCATAATACAGTCAAACTCAAGGAGAAGGAAAGAAGAGAAGAGAGTGGAGAAACACATAGTAGAAACACACTGAAACTTGATTCAAAAATTTTCTCAAAGTGCATGCTACTATTCACGCATTCGGGAATAGAAATTTATACACTATTACAACCAATGAGAACCTGACACGTGTCACTATAGTTGTAACAACCTAGACACACTTTCCAAGGTCAGCTAACAAACCTACAACAATAGGCCTAATTGAATGGTACAATTCCCTAAGCTCAACTACCCGGGGCGCCAACCTCTGTGGCGAAGCCATCTTGAGAAGTTACCTTCTATGACGCTGACATGCCTGACGCCATACTCGTCCAGCATTGATATCAATGCTAAAGCCTGCCCTTATATATTAGGACACCATGAGCAACATCCATGCAACAGGATTTGTCCATACAACATCAGAAACACAAGTTAGAACAACTTGTCGCCATGCACCTTCTGCCCTGGAAACCCTCATCACAGTTTCTCATCACCATGGAGCTGAGAATTGCTAACTCTCAAACCAGATCATGTCGAAACCTAAAACTTGGTATACATACCAAACACAACATTACAAACATCATGAATTCTCGAGGCGCTAGAGAATCATCATGGATAATCATATCCACCTAGCTAGCGCCATGGTCTCACAGCTTTAACAAAACCTGCCGCCACCATGTTCACGCCACTACCTTGAGTTTCAACATATGTTGAGAAATCTCAACACTTACAACTTTGATTCCTGTTCACTTAATCATTCTAGCAAACCAAGCTTAAAATAATATCAAGTGGTTGTTATCATCAAAACATCAAGGGTCAACATAGTGGACGTGCCCTTCACTTATAATGCCATCCTTGGCAAGCCAACACAGACTCGGATGCAGGCGGCTGTTTCTCCTCATCACCCGCTCGTCAACTTCCCAGTTAGGGGGAAGGTGGGAAAGATGTTCGGTGACCAACAACGATCTAACGAATCACCGAGGGACTTTATGTCTCGCTTCAACAAAGCATACATTCAAATTCCTGGACTTAGTGGAGAGGTAGCTGTGGTGGCCCTTCAGACGGGATTACGCCTTAGCGCTTTTTTAGATGATCTGATCCTTCGACCGCCCCAAGACTTTGGAGAATTACTGTAAAGGGGCCGCAGCTACATGATTTTGGAGAACCAAAACCGAGCTCGAGTTGCTCTTGACTCTGCACCCTTGCATAACCAGGAGCGAAAGAAGGAAACAAGAAACGACGGATCAGGAAGGCATGGCCGTCAAGAGAAGAGATTTTCTAAGCAGGACTGTGGCGCCTGTCTAGACATTGCCACCCCCAGGGGCGTAGGCCAAGCCGGCTCAGTGGTGCGACTACCATAAGATCTTTGGCCACAGGACTAAAAAATGTCGGGTGTTGAAAAGCCGTAGAGATGCCAAGAACCGGTCGGAGAATCATCAAGCTCGACGACCTCTCGCTGACAACTGCAAGCCACCCCCTCAGGCTAAGAGAGATCGAAGCAAGAGCCCAGATCCAGGTAGCAAGAGGCCTCAGATTGGTGATAAGGGAGGGGTTGTGATCAACGCCATCCATGGCGGCACCTCCAGCGGAGGAGATAACAACCAGGGCAGAAAGAGATACACTCGCGGTGAACACGTAGACTCCATCGCCAGCAGTTCCTGAGCAATTGTTGATCAATCTGATGTACCTTTGGTTTTCACCAAAGAAGATGAAGCTGAAGTAAAGTACCCTCACCAGGATGCCATCCTGGTCACTACCATGATCAAACACGCACAGGTTCGGAAGATCCTAGTGGACAACGGCATCTCGGCGGATATCCTCTACTATGATGCCTATAAGAGACTGATGAAGGCACTTGGTATGAGACATGATCAACTTTCCCCAATCCTGACCCCTCCTTTGGGTTCACACGACACTCAATAAGAGCAAAAGGAGAAATCACTCTTCCCCTGACTGTCTGGGACAAAGATGTACGAACCACATTGGATGTGAAGTGGTTGGTGGTGGATATTCCCTCTGCTTACAACGCCATCTTGGGCCGTCCCACACAGGTCAAGATGAGAGCCGTCATCTCCCCCTATCACCTGATGCTTAAGTTTTCGGTAAGAGAAAAGGTAGGGAAGATGTTCGGAGATCAAGAGGTCGCCCGACAGTGTTATCTGATTTCCCTCGATAGCAAGGCTAAACCTGGTGACCCCACCGACAGCGAGGAAGAAACCCAGAGGGCGTGCATTGCATAAAGAGCCCGCCCGAGGAGAGGGCTCAGCCGGTGGAGCCTCTAGAGGAGATTTTTCTGGTGGAGGGAGATCAAAGATCCGTTGTGCAAATTGGAACCTTGATGAAAATTAATTCCCGGTTGCAACTGGTCGACTTCTTAAGAAAGAATCGAGATGTGTTTACTCTGTCAACTGATGAGATGGTGGGAATCAGCAGAAATGTGATCGAACATGCCTTGAGCACTAATCCTGCCATTCGACCAATCAAGCAGAAGCGTCGGACACTTGGAACTGAGAGGAATGATGCAGTGAAAAAAGAAGTTCAGAAGCTCCTAGAAGCAAGAATCATCCGGGAAGTGCTTTATTCGGAGTGGCTCGCCAATCCAGTCCTTTTAAAGAAGCCAAACGAGAGCTGGAGAATGTGCATTGATTTCACAGACCTGAACAAGGCCTGCTCCAAAGATAGCTATCCCCTCCCAGACATTGATACACTAGTTGATGCCACATGTGGACATGAAATGCTGAGCTTCATGGACGCCTTCTTCGGTTATCACCAGATTCGGATGAAGAAAGATGACGAAGAAAAGACCACCTTCATCACCCAAGAAGGAACGTACTGCTATAAGATGATGCCCTTCGGTTTGAAGAGCGCTGGGGCTACCTACCAGCGATTAGTGAACAAGATGTTCGAGCCTGTCATTGGGAAAGCATGGAAGTGTATGTTGATGACATGTTGATAAAGAGCGTCACCGAGAATGAACACGTGATGGCTTTAGAGACTGCTTTCTCTATCCTCCAGAAGTACTCCATGAAGCTCAATCCAAAGAAATGCACATTTGAAGTGACTTCCGGAAAGTTCTTAGGATTTATTGTGACACAGAGGGGGATCGAGGCTAATCTCGAGAAGATCTGAGCAATCATTGACATGGTTCCCCCTCAAAACGTGAAAGAAGTCCAACAATTAACTGGTAAACTGGCTGCTTTGAGCCGATTCTTGAGTCGATCTGCTAACAAAATTCAAAGTGCTGCAAAATCCGAAAGAGTTTAAGTGGACTGCTGAATGTCAGAAAGCCTTTGATGACTTGAAGAATCATCTTGCCTCATCGCCTCTGCTCACCAAACCTGTATTTGATAAGACGCTGTATCTCTACCTCGCCATTTTCGATTTTGCTGTCAGTTCAGTGCTAGTGCGAGAAGAGAACAAGGTCTAGAGACCCGTCTACTACATAAGTAAGATTCTGAAAGATGCAGAAGAAAGGTATCTCAAGGTAGACAAGCTAGCCTTTGCACTGAAAACTGCCGCACAGCGTCTGAAGCCATACTTCTTGGCACATCCCATTGTTGTTCTCACTGATCAAACCCTGAGGTAGATCTTGCATAGGCCAGAGATTTCTAGCAGACTTGTGAAGTGGTCAGTGGAGTTGGGACAGTTCCAGATCGACTACCTGTGATAACCCGTCCCTTCGGGACCAGTTATCATTATTTTATCATTTTATCATTTTTCTTTTCCTATTTTTATTATTAATTATTAATATTTGGGATTTTTGATTGATATTTGTTATTTAAAAATAATTAACATTTTATCCATTAACTATCACGATTTTGTTAATTATTATTACTTATTACTCATTGTTATTTTTATTCATCGTCCATTAGATTTGGATCGTTATTCTTTATTTGGGTTTTTGCTAAGGCGATGAGATTTATTCAAAGTATGCTTATATGTTTAATATCACTTTAGATTTATTGTGGGTTATTATTCTTATTTCAACTATACGAGTTAGCTCACTCCGTTTTTATTTTAACTGGGTTGTTTTATCTTCAAGACTTCCACCTAGCCCATTCGGGTGGAAGCGGTTGATTGGTTTTATTCTCTTGGTTTCAGGTTCGAGTCCTAGTGACGATATTTTTTTTAATATTTTTTTCGGAGGGATTCATTTTTTTTTTTATCATTTCTAAGAGAAGGGGAAAGGACATGTTCGCCCTTCTTGTGATTTGAATGAAGAATCAGATCTTTTGGAAACTACCCACGACTCTCTTGATTTTATTTTGTTTCCCCACATTCTTCTCCCTCTTTCCATCGTGAGTCCCTTCTCTCTCTCTCTCTCGGATATTTTCTCTCTTCTTCTACCGGTTCTCTCCCTCTGTCGGCCATCTCTTTTCCCTCTCCCTTAGGCGGCGACAACAGCAAGGAGGAGGAGCACTGTGGCGGCGTGTGGCTGCTATCAGCGGGAAGGAGGGAGGTTCATCGACGTCACGTCGAGGAGTTGATCAAGGGTTGCAGCGGGTTTTGAGCGGCTCCGCAGTGTCGCCATCATCGACTTCAAGGTGAGATTTTTATTCGGTTTTTCACCGCATCTTTAAGTGTGGAATGTGATGATTGATGGACTTTGATTCATGATGCGTGGTGCATGGTCTGATGATGATGGTCAGGTTGTTGATGCGTGTGGTGACTTTTGGTTTGGATTTGTTGTCGTAGGTCTTGTTTCGGGTTTTTAGGGATTCGCCCGTTTCTTGTCGTTTTTGTCGACGAGCTAGATTTTCTTGTGGATTGTGTCTAGACATGTTAGTAGCATGATTAAGGGCCTTTTCGTACATGTTTTGTAGGCTTTTATGCGTTAGATTTGTTGAAGCATTGGTTTGAGGTTCGACTGTTTTGATTTTTGATTTCTGCAGAAATTCCGTTGGAGGACGTCTCCGAAGACGTCCCCACGGGGACGTCTCTAGAGACTTCTCCAAAATTTTTTGCCACGATAGTCTTTTCTCCCCGATGAATGGAGATTTGAAGGCTATTTTTCCCATTTTGGTTCTGGAGATTTGCGTGGGGGGTCTGAAGTCATTCTATCATGGTTGGTAGGCATCTTAGGGAGTCCATTTGAAGAGTTTGATGCTTTGATTGACGTGAATAGAATGATTTGGGGACGTTAGTAAGATCTCTCCGTGTGTTTGACATTTAGGTGCTAGTGTTGCACGTGATAGACGTTCAGGAGCAAAGTTTGATCACTGCGGAGGGTGGGTCCGCGATTAGAGGATTCTCGGCCTTCCCATTACCAGGTGAGGGGTTTACACTAGCCGTTCCTTCGACTCCTCCCGCCTTATATTATTTAATTATCCCGATTTAATATTTCCGTTTCGTATGATTTATTAAACTGATTTAATGAGTTCATGATTTATAACTGTGGCCTGGATTTAATGTATTGAAACCCAGCAATCATGTTCCTTTATGTGTGGCCTTGTTATATACGATGGATATTTATAAATCATGTTTCGAGCATAGCTTTATTAAATATAATAAGCTATTTAATTAAATCATATTAATTGTACGAGTCCACCATGATTTGATTTGGTTTGGCTTTCGTGGCCCTGCTATGAGATTTATGATTTATGTTTATTGGGGTGGACTCGGGGTTTTATGGTGGATTATGATTTAAGATTTGAACTTGAATTGATTTTGGGAACAGGATTACGTTCTTTGATTAAGGGGATGTGATTACATCCTAATGGGGAATGAGATTACATTCCTCTGAGTTTGTGTGAAAGTCCGAGGATTACATTCGGATTAGAGTGAACTCGGTCATGCGGCCGGTTATGGGATTACATTCCGTTACCGTATGACACAACGTCCTTGGGGATTCAGCTTGCTACGGATACTCGGACGGCTGCCTCCGTGGTGTACGTTTCTCGGTCGCCATACTGGTTGCGCGCCACGGAGGGTGGGGACCCCACGTATGTGTATATTTGATGCTGGCATGTGAGATTTGCATGGGTACATACTTGATACGTACCATGGTTTTTATTTGGTAGACTTCGTGTGCTACCGTTGAGTTTGGGATAGTGATACGGAATGGGGTTTGGATTGTTTTGAGACCATATATTGTTTTATGATTTGTTTTCCCGTATTACTGCTTCCCTTGAGATTTATCGTTGATTTCACATTACTTTTATGATGATTTCTGTACGTTAACTATGTTTTATATCTGCGGCCTATAGTTGGATTTCTCATGACTTTGTCTTAGTTTTGGTTACGTTTGAGATTTATGTGGACATTGTGATTTCTCATGATGGTACGTTTTATACTATGCATCTTGAGTTATGGTTTTAAATACCTCTTCGTACCACCACTCTATTCATATGATCTCTCCCATGAGTAGCCTTATACCCATGGGATGTGGCCCCCTCCTGCTACTCCCCGATCATCTTTGTGCTGCGGATTAAGGTGGTCGGGTTTTGTTATCTTACGTTTGATTCGGGCCACTACCACACCTCATGGGAGTCCTGCTTTTTATATCATCTGCTATTATTCTGATTTCTATTCTGACCCTGTGTACACCATCGTTAAATTGTGATTTCAGGTAGTCGTTTGGCTAGCAGGATGCGGCGGGGAGACGGCGCGACCTCTTAGGATCTGAATTTGGTTTTCAGCTAATTTAGCATTTGAGTTGTTCCAACTTTTGAGATGTTTCATATGATTTGTATGGTTGAGTTTTAGTTCCGCATGATCATTTATTTAGAGACTCACATAGATTCTCCCCATGTTTAGCAATTCGAGCTTCAGACTTCCGCACTAGGATTGATTTGAGATTCATTTGATTTTTGATTCCATCCATGCGCATTGATTGTCCGATGGTCCTTTTGGTCACCCCTTTAGGTAGCTTTCTGCTTCATGATGATTCTTCTAGTGTTGGACCGTTGGTTTGATTTGGGTTTAGGCTTGTGCGGTCCGTGGTTGGGGTCCACGGGGTGTACGCCGGTCCACCCGGGGTGGGGTGTGACAGTAGCTACCCCCCAAATCAATTAATAGATCCGCCACAGGTACCAAGTTATGTCTCAGTACCACTTACCATCTTCAATCAGGCGGGGAGACAGAGAGGGTTAATTGGTGTCTGGAGGATTATTGGAGATGTATGACATCCTCGGCTCCAAAGAAAGGGCTTAAACACCTAGTGATGGATGAATGGTTGTTCAACACATACTTCCATAGTGGTCTTAAAATGTCACTGTTTCAAACTTTATATGGTAAAGAACCGTCTTAGTTAGGATTGGAGACAGTGGAGACTTCAGTCGCGTCTTTACAAGAATTGATGGAGGAGCGAAAGAAGTTGGCAGAGCAACTTAAGGTTAATCTGAAGTTAGCACAAGAGTGCAATGAGAAGTACACAGCTCACGGATGGAGAGGGAGTTTGAAGTCGGTGACCTGGTATATCTCAAGCTACACCCTTATAGGCAATTAAGCGTTGCCTTGTGGAAGAATCTCTAGTTTTCCCCTCGTTACTTTGGTCTTTTCTCCGTCCAGGAAAAGATTTCACCAGTTGCCTATCGTCTAAGGTTGCCAGATGACTTCTTGATGCACCAAACTTTCCATGTTTCATTACTGAAGAAGAGTTTCGGGGAAGCTCCAACACTTTCCCCATTACTTCCAATGGTTGGGTCAGACGACCAATTGGTGGTGGTGCCAATTACTGTCTTGGATAGGAGGATAATTCTGAGGAAGAGAAAAGAAGTAGACCAACTCCTTATTGAGTAGGAATGACAATGAAACCCGAACCCGATCCGAACCCAAACAACCCGATCAGAATGGGGCGGGGTCAAACCCGCTTTGACCGGGTTCGGGGCTGGTATGGGGTGGGGTCAAAGGCAGTTTGACCAGGTTTCGGGGCGGGTTTGGTATTTTCTTGTCCTCGCCCCAAACCCGCCACCGAACCTGCCCAAATCAGCCCCGAAGCTGCCCTAAACCTGTAATCCGCCTCATAACCTATAGTATTTATATACCCGACTTGCCACATGCCCTGAATGGGGATTCCCCGAACCTGATCGGGGCGGTTTTGGGTACGGGGATTTTAATCACACTGATCGGGTACGGGGCGGGTTCGGGTACGGGAAAAAAAATTCAGGTATAATAAGGTATTACCCGAACCCACCCCGTTCCCACCCCATTGCCATTCCTATTATTGAGTAATCCAAGTTGGAATTTCCAACTTAGCCCCAGAGTCGATCACTTGGTTAGATGAGACCTTCATCTTCAAATAATTTCCCAATTTTGTTCCTTGAGGATAAGAAACGTTTGAAGGAGAGGGGAGTTATATAAACCTAGACGGTACCACCGTCTAGTTGTCGTTGATGGTAGTTGGATTCCCTGAATAACGTAGACGATCTACGATAGTGGTTGAGCGTAGACGACACTTGAGTTCCTTGGGCTCAGACGAGACCTCCTGGTTTCCTTCATAGATGACAGTTCTCAATTCCTCCGTAGACGGAACTTGTCCCTTGCTTTGCGGAGATGACACTTCCATGCTTCCTACGTAGACGCTACCTGGGTTCTTGGATCGTAAACGATGCCTTACTTTTGTACTTAGACTGGAGTTCCAAGCTTGACCGAGACGGGCCTGGCAGCATGAAGTGCAGACGACGGTCGTCAGCAGATCTTATTGCCAACTTTCCATGAATGGCACATGGTCAGTAGAGGGAATGTTCTAGATTCATTGGGACTTGTCAGAGTTTGTTGAGAAATTGTTGTGATTTTCTGATTTTACTATGTACAATAAGATCCGCTTTTATTCTTTTTATCTATTGCATTGTAAGCCTATAAATAGGCCACCTTGCAATAGCTAAAGGATCTTTTGCCAAGTTTATCAAATATCTGATATTTGATATTGCAAAGGATTACTCGTAGCTTTCATTAGAGAACTTGAAATTGAGACTAGCTCCTTCACTGATTCTCTGATTAGTTCTTACTTATTGATGAATCCGGTTTGAGTTGATTTGTTCCTCATTCTAGTAGATCCAACGCCCATTTCCGATTTGGTTGAGTCAAGCTCCCAATTCGTTCATCATATCCCCAACTCTACCGAAACCCATTTAACCATACCTACTTAACGTTTTCCCCAATCCACCAAAACTCATTTATCATTCACCCATATTTCTACCATTTCCGCAGTAGCGTTCCCAAATCCATCGGGTTCCAGATCACACACGTGGACTATCACACAAGACAATAAAGTCCACATCTAAACGATAGTATTAAATAAGGAAACGAAACCAAGCATTACAACAAGTGGACTATCCTATAAGTAATCACAGACAATCACAGAGCATGCAATTGTGCCAAAGTAGGGTATTAAAGGAAATAGAAGACGAAGGATAACGAAGGTGGGAATAAATGAAGACTAGTGTACACCCCTCACTTGATAATAGCAAAGCGAACACACTAGCCACGGATGACATGTCCACCAAGAATAACGTTCGAACCTGAATAATGAACCCGAAGAGGATGTCTCACTATACTATGACGAAACACAACTAATCACGCAAGCTAACGTGCTAACACCCCCCCTAAACATAGCAACTAAGGACATAACCACACGTCTCAAACTCAAGAATTAGTTCTTGTACTGAACAGGCGACCTGGTAGACTAGGGTGCCCCGTCTGTCGAGTCAACGATCGTCGTCTGCTACCAACACTTATTCTGTAGACCACGAAGCCCTAAGCCTTCGGTGATGATCATGACCTCTCCTCCTCTTGCCTACCATCAATCACCATGGCACAGAGAAAGGTAAGGTTTAGATCATATATGATCAAACCTTAGGAAAAAGAAAGGAAAATGACGGAACCCAAATACCTTACCCTCATGTAGGTGACAATCCGCTGACCGTCCTGCCTCCACCACCGCCTAAATCATCGTCTTCCTCCCCCCTCCCTTGTTGTTGCCGCCAACCTAAGAGAAAGAAGAAGAGAAGGAGAACGTGAATGAGGAAGAGAGAGGAGAAGTAACGTGTGTTTTGGTGTTCTAAGATTTCTAAGTTTCTTCTAAATGCAAGAGGTGTAGATGGGTCATTTCCTAACCCTCTTTAATGAACTCAGACCAAAACTAAAAAAAAATGCATCAAATATTGAGATTTGAACTCAAGACGCACACATAAATAATCCATCTCCTTCCGAGTTCAACTAACTAGTTTGGTTAATATGAATACAATTCGGTTCACTTAAGAGCAAGTTATCATAATTTCTCTATATAAGTAACTAAACATTCATTTAATAATTGATCTCTCATACTGTTACGAACTTTCTTTTAGGGCCATTTCATTTTGCTTAAAATGGCCCATTTTATCATTGCTGACCTCATTTTATTTTTTTGGAATGTGGGTGCAAAATAAAACAAATTACATAATATTTTTTTTTTTTATCAATAGTAAGAAAAAGAATTTTGAAGGGGGGAGGGGGTGCAGTTGTCCCCCAATGTACTTCATGGATCCACCACTGGTTCTTCTGTCAATGCAAATGAAATATTTATTCAGGTCATATTTTATATTTCATTCAACTTCATAATCACAAGATTGAATATTGGTGACAGTGATGAAGATGGAGATGTTGATGTTGATATTATTAATGTTGATGTTGTTGTTGTTAATGAAGTTGTTGATGCTAATTTTTTATTTTTTATTTTTTATTTTTGTTGTTGATGTTGTTAATGTTATGTTTATTATTTGTTTATAATGTTCTTGATTATTTGTTTGATCTAGTTTTAATTATTTTGGATGATGAGGATGAAAATGATGATGACGTCGATATTGATCAAATTCATTGACCAAGGATATTCTCAGCGGCAGTTTGTTGAAATAATATGAACTAAATTTTCGTTTAAAGCAATCGACTTTGTTAATTACTTAGTCTTGGCTGAAATTTTTTATTGCGCCATAACATATTGAGTTATATTTTGATGAAAAGATGTAGCTAAGTTTATTTTCACTTTTTTAGTTTGTTCAAGATTATTTCCGGTCTAAAAAGCATCTACTTTGGATACGAAAACTATCATCTTGTATGTAACAAAAGAACGTCGCCTTTCAGTAAAAAATTGTTGCTATTGAATAAAAATTATCGTATTTTTTATAATAAAAATTGTTGTCTTTGATACTTTAAACTGTTGCCATCAAACTACCAAAACAAGTTGTTCAAGAAACTGTTGCATTTGAACTAATTAGAAAAACCTTTGTCTTCATTAGATGTCGGACTGTTGTCTTTATACTAGTACAAACAACTGCCCTTTAGCTGCATAACCGTCGTCATAATAAATATAAACAACTGTTGTTTTATGTACAAAAATTGTTACCTTTGATATGCGTTCGGTCGACCTTCATGTAGATAAAAAAACCGTCGCCTTTGGATGCCAAAGTAAAGGTTTTTAACTGTTGTGATATCAACAAAAAAAC
>JAOWBR010161646.1:0-12233 GCA_028571145.1 Dionaea muscipula
GAGCACTCCGTGAGACGTCTCTGGAGATGTGATAACCCGCTCCTTCGGGACCGGTTATCCTTTATTATTTATATTTAATTATTATTTATTATTTTTGGGATGATATTTATTAGTATTATTTACTAATGTTATGTTATTAACATTTTTGTCTTTATTATTATTGTTATTATCGTTTTTAATGTTTTTGTCATTATTTATTAATACTGATATGGTTAATACCTCATTTTTATGTGACTTTATATTGTTGACATTTTTTTTATTATTGTTGTTTTTGTTATTAAGATTTATATTATTAGTTTTAATATTTGGTACCCTTGGGGTGTCGTTTTGACTATTTTAATTCCTTTGGTATACGTATTTTTATTCATGAGTCTTAATATCGTTTTAAGAGGATATATGACCATCCATTCGGTTTTTAGTTTTATCGGACCTTTTTCCTTTTGAGACTTCCACCTTAGCCCACTTGGGTGGAAGCAGTGAAAGGGTTGACGGATTTATTTGAGAGGTCTCGAGTTCAAGTTTTCATGGCGTTATTTTTAATCCTTTTGACGGATTTTATCTCTTTTAAAATATTGGGATTTTGATAGATTTAACCCTCCTTGATTAGGGGGATTTGATTTGCGGTTAATTTGGAATTGATCCCTTGATTTCCGTCGGTTAAAACATCTATTCATGACCACATTCATACCTCTCTCTTCCCCTTTATTTTATTTGGCAGTTTCCCATATTTTCTTTCTCTCTCCTCACGTTTTCTTCTTCTTTCCCATATTCATCTCGTCTTCTCTCTATCTCCTTTTCTTTTACTCTCTCCCTCTCGGCGGCAGCGACACCCATCGGAGAGCGGCGGCGGCGCCGGCAGGAGGAAGGCGACAAGTTTGTGGTTGGCCGGCGACAAGGAGGAGAGGACGGCGTCGGGTTCATCACTTTCAGGGTAGGTTTTCGTTGGCTTTCAGTTTCTTTTCTTTTCTTTTCTTTATCTTGATGATGATGGTGACGGTTTGGTCTCTGTCTCGTTGTCTTAATGGTCGACGTCCAGTGAGGAGGAGGAGGCAGTGACATCGAGCGATGGTCGGCGTCGTCGGTTTCGTCATCCATCGCTTGAGGTAACAGTTTTCTCCGTTTCTTTTTCCGTCTTCGTCGTTTTTGAGTTTGCTTGCGTTGTAGTCGTAGTTTAGGTGCCTTGGCATGCCTTAGGGTGAGTTTAGGGTGTTTTGGTTAAGTCCCGATCGAGTCGTGATCGTTTTGCATCGACGTTTTCATTCGGCAGTGTCTGCCTGGGCTCGACACGGGCGTGTTCATGGTGAACACGGCCGTGTTCGGCCATTTCTCCAGTTATGTAATTTGCTCGACACGGCCGTGCTTCTCCCGATATGGTCGTGCTTCGTGCAAGCTGTCATGCAGTCTCACTGCCGTTGTCCGCACGGCTTTGCCGTGTTGGCCGTGCCTCTCGGGCACGGCCGTGCTTTTCCCTGTATGCGTGTTTGAGCCCGTTTAGACGCGGCTTCGAGTTCCGTTGGTTTGGGGTGATAGTTAGACGTCCCATAGGCTTTGTTAAGTGGGTTTTCAGGCGTTATTTTTCGTAGAGCATCGCATGTGGCATTTTTAGTGGGATTTTCGTGATTTTGTATTTAGGTGATTCTGTTGGCACGTTCGAGGCTTTGTGATCGTGTTTAGCTTGCGTTTGGACTTACGCGTTTGCCAAGTAAGGGGTGTACACGTTCCCTTCCTTCCGTTCTCCTCTGTTTGAGTCTTGTTTGTCCCTTGACGCCTCTTGTTGTTAGTTCATGGTTCATGCTCCGTGAGTGATGTTTGTTGTCCACACTCGCTTGGCTATATTGTTTCATGTTGTAGTTACTTATATTTGTTGGTTATACCCGCATGATTGTTGTGTTATTTTTTTTCGGTTTGCCTTGTGAGTTGAGTGTGGACCTAGTGAGGTGTTCTTGGACTTGTGTGTCATGAGGAGATGATGAGAATAATTGAGATAACTTGAGAATAATAGAGAAAGTCCAGGGGATAGTACTCCGACCTCACTGGAGTGACCTTGGCCACGCGGGCTCATACCCCGGTGTGACATAACGTCCTTAGGTTCATCGAATTGTACACGGTTGGATTTGGACGGTGAATACATTGGTTAGTGTGATGTCGGACGTCATTCCCGGTTACGCGCCACGTATGGCGGGGATCCCCATGTTAGTGTTGGTGGTGACAGTTGAGTTGAGATAACTTATGTGTGGGGTATTTGACCCTTGAGAGATATTATTGGGGTTTGAGTATTTTGATTGAGTGCATGTAGAGACCTTTGAGTTATTGTTTGAGTTTCGTTGATTTACTTTATTCTGTTGTGGTCTCGCATCTTTGGTTTCATGCTCGCTTTCGAGAATGTGATTGTGTGATTGTTGACAGCCATGTTTATTCTTTCACTTGAGATATCTGTTGTTGTGTTCTGGTTGTCCTCATCCTCTTCTTCTCTTAGTCCATGAGTTGCTCCTTGTAAACGTGGCGGATGGTCCCCTCCTGTTTACCCCCGATCACCTCCGCGCTCCGGATTAAGGTGGTCGGGTTATTACTTACGTTTGATTTGGGTCATCCCCACAACCTCATGGATTTCTCTGGAGCTATTTATCTTATGTTATGAGCATGAGTTTGTTATCCTTTTCTAACCCCGTGTACACCCCGGTAAATTTTGGTTTCAGGTAGGTGTTGACTAGGAGGATGCGGCGGGGAGACAGCGCGACCTCTTAGGATTCATTTCCTGTCTTTTCAGTTTAAGTTGCATGTTGAGATTTATGATTATGATTCTGTCGTATGATATTTTTGGTTGAGACTCTTAGTTTCCGCATGTTTGGTTGTTAGGATCGATTTTGAGGTCCCTTGAGGTTTTAGTTTCACCCTCTGATTTTTTATCTGTCCAATGGTCTTTTTTGGAGACCCCATTGTTTGTACCCTGATTCATGGTTGTTTTGATGATTAGACCGTTGGGCAGGTTTGGGGTTTAGGCTTGTGCTGTCCGTGGTGGGGTCCACGGGTCGCACGCCGGTCCACCTGGGGGGGTGTGATAGGAGACGTCCCTAGCTGGAGACATCTCTGGAGACGTCCCCTGCATGGGAAAACTGCAGAAACTGTTTCTGTCATGCACGAAACCGAAATTTCATCAACCCAAAAACCACGACAGTGAACTACACGAAACCAAACCACTACACACACGTCCAATACATCAAAATACACCTAATCAAGCTTCTAATCAGGCCCCGATCACACCATACACGAAAATCATGCGTTGACAAAACTAATCAAACAAAAGGGTGAAAAACCTTACCCGAAACCAAGAAAAACGTTGTCAATGCGTCACGGACGAATCCGAGCACATCCTAACGATCACCACTGATTGATCAACCAAAAGAAATCAAGAGGAGACACATCCGATCAAAAATCGTCCTCCTCACAAAACCAATCGGACACAAAAGAGAGAAAACGAATCAAGCGAACCTTACCCGGACAATGGCGGCAATCCCAAATCAATCCCCTCGTCGCTGCCAACAAGTCGCCGGCCGGATCCCTCTTCGTTTGCTGCTGCTGCCGTGAGGAAAAGGGAAGGGAGAGATGGATGAGAGAGAGAAAAGGGAGTTACGTAAGGGAGAATTTGAAACCCCCAACCATTCTGATTCTCAATTCAATGAAGGGTAAACGAGACTTTTTCCCTCTCAAAATGAGATTTAAAATCTCAAAACGCTCCCCACAAGAATCGAACCCGGACCTCCCCCACATAAGTGCACTCTCTGCTTCCATTTAGCTAGTTGGGTTAGATGAAAGTCTCGAAAATTTAATAACTCAAATTAATTAAAAGCCGACCGGATTATATCAAATAACCCAAACAGCTTAACATTAAGACGGGTTATCACATTTCCTCTCTCCTTCTTTTTCTCTTTTTCTCCCTCTCCCTCTCCTTCTCCTTCTCCCTCTCTCCTTCCCCTCTCTCTCCTTGTCCACCTAAGATAAAGTCCACCTATACAAATTCAAAAACCATTCTGATTTATATAATAGGCTAGGATTTACCCATGCTTTCGGCACGATGAACGCTACACCCTTCAAATTATTTTTAAGAATAGAGTGTTTATCGTGCCGAAGACATAATATTTTTCTCTCTCCTTATTTTCTCTCTCTTTCCACTCCTTCTCCCTCTCTCTCTTCTTCTTCTCTCTCACATTGTTCACATTGGACAAAGAGTTTGAAAAAATTCAATCTCTTTCCTTATTTATATAATAGATAACTAATATATATACGGGGTCCCGCGGGATTCATACCGATCTCAACCCTGACCCCAACCCCGCCCCCTGTACGAGGTGGAAATTTTTCCCCAAACCAGTCCCCGTTCACGTTTTGACTCCAAATTTTCACCTCGTTCGGGACGGGATCAGAACAAATCCCCACGGTTCGGATTTTTTTTTTGCCATCCCTACCCCACCCTCTCCCCTAACATGCTAAAGAAATTGAGTAATGCGAGGCAGCATGCTCTGTAGTATGACATAGGGACCGATATGACTTCTTTTATTTTCTTTTTTTTTTTATTTTTCTTTCATTTAAAGCATTTTTTTATAAAAAAATTTTTTATAAAAGATTTGTAATATTTTCATTTTTTGTGCAGTCCAATTTATTTTTTTGAGATGCATATTTATTTTTCTGAGATATAGATCGAGGTGCAGATCGATTTATTTTTTGGAGGTGCAAATCGATTTTTTTTTCCGTTGTTTAGACTAAGATGCAAAACGATTTATTTTTTTAAGATGTAAATTGATTTAATTTTTAGAGATGTAGACTGAGATGCAATGTTTTTTTTATGCAAAAACAAAAGAGAAAGAACACAAAAAAAACTATGTCGATCCCTCTGTCATGCTACTAAGCATGCTGTGTAGCAATGCTCGAACTGAAATTCTGACAAGGGAACAATTTTGGGCACACTCTTATAGGGATGGGTACCAATTTTATCATTTTTTTTTTGGTTTTTTTGATGATATGTACTACCGTTTTTTCTTTTTTTATTTTTTCTAATGATAGGTATTATCGTTTTTTTTCAAAAACGCTCGCCCACGCCGCCACATTCTTGCTTTTTCTGCTCCTCCACTGACTGTGAGCTTCTCCTTGGTCGGGGCTGAAAAAACCGGGCGAAGAGGAGGAAGAGAGAAACCGGGGCTTTCAACTCACTCATTGCTCCTCAACCATGAACATCTTCAAGAAGAAAACATCTCCCAAGGGTAAATCACCTTTTCTTTTCAGCAATTGAAAAGGGTAAATCTTCTTTTTTGTGGGTTTTGGTTCATTTTTCGCCACTTTTGCTCCCTATTTTGTCTAATTGTACTTCCGCATTGTGAATTGGTTCCAGTAATATCAATTTCTCTGTGATCATTGTCTGGTCTCTCCTAAATTTCACATGGAGTTGAATTTCATTGCTAAAAGGCCCAAACTTGAAATAGTAAATTGCCTGTTTTCCTTGCTCGATCTTCTACATTGGCGAGATGAAACATCCGAGGAAGTGTGGATTTGTTCGGATCTTGATTTTGCTGCTTGGAGGGACTTGTATTAGCTTCGGAAGATACTTGGGTTTATAATGACTCCATTATCCATTCTTAAGCACTAGCATAGATGGAAAATTAGGGGTTTATTTTGATAAATTCCCTACAAGGCTTACCTAGGTATCCCTTTTCGCTTGACGGTTTGAGACGGGGGAAGAGGGTTGAATTGAGCTCGGAAACACTACATTTTAATGCGTTGGATAGATCAGCAACCCGCATGGAAGATTTACCTTGATTTTCGAACATTATTAGAGTAAATCATAAATCTTTATGGGATGATATCAAAACCTTTATTGTTGAAATGAGGAATTAATCTAGACTAGAGAGTAGGATAGTTGGAACTTGGAAGTATAAGCATCCCCTATTTTTCTATAGATTTATTTGCCTCTTTCGATCTGCTCCTTTGAACAGTTAAATCCACCATATGACATGTCTTTCTGTATTCTGAAGACAATTGTTGAGTAATAGACTGTTGCTTGGCGTAATCTCCCATCCTTGCTCTAGGTCTATTCCAGGCATATTTTTTCACTCCCCTTACTTGCAATGTCATATATTGGTTCAAAATTTATTGCGGAAAACAACTGTTGTGATTTTCTGATAACGAAAGATAATAATTAGGAAGAACATTAATTCTATTTCTCACTGAATAGAATTTAAGAGAACTTTACAACTCTAAGAAAAACTTCCTAACTGGCTCTCGACTTGAAGCCCTCACACCACATACAAATACACTCCCTAGGTGTTTGTATCCTTTACTTACTACTCTGAAGGAAGGGAATTGTGTTTTGGAATGAATTAGAATGCAAAAACAAGGCCCTATTTATAGCATGAACAACAAGTGGAAATGCATCATTTGTTCAAGGTTGTTGGTTTTGGATGCTGCATCCAATTGCAAAGCAAATGCTGCATGTGGGCTGTTGGACATTTAGAAATTACAAAGCTGGACCCCACAATTCTCCCCCTCTTGCCATACCTGAAGAGAAATGTCATCTCAAAGCCATTCTAACTATGTCCTTGTATAGATCTAGCTTTTCTCATGCAATCACCTTTGTTAACATGCCATTTGGATTGTCTTTTGTATGGTTCTTCACTAGTCTCGATAGTTGTTGATCCATCACCTCGCCTATCCAATGACAACAAATGTTGATGTGCTTTGTTTTGCAATGATGCATTGAGTTGTTGCTTAAATGTGAGCACTATGATTGTCATAATGTACCTTGTAATCCTACACAACATTCTAGCCATTCTAGCAATGCTCATAGGAATCGCTTTAACCGCAACCTTTCTTTCTCCGCCTGCACTGCAGCGATATACTTTGCCTTTGTTGTGGAAAATGCAACACACTTTTCAAATCTTGAGTGCCATAACATAGCTCTCCCTGCTAATCTATACGCATCCGCTCAACTATTTATTACAGGAACTTATCTATCCATCGGAGGCTCTTGGTGTACATATTCAGATTTAATATCATGCCGCGGTTAGTAGTTTAAATGAGGTCTGCTTATGTGATGTTTATTTGGTGGATCGGGTGTTGAACTTGTCAGACGTTGATAGAGGAGTTCCATTGGCTAGCTTTATCATCCATGAGATGGGAGATGTTGCCAAAGGTTTGTGCTTTTCTTGGGTTCTCACTTGGGTATTTAAGAGTCACCAAGTAGACTTCAAAGGTGAGCTCTGGATACCCTCTGCAGAATTTGTCAATGACAGAGTTCTCTATACAGCATGAATTATGCAAGTGACACATAAATGGAGAAATTTGTTTTTGGATCCATTGAGACCAGGTGAGCGAATTGACCCGCGAGGGCCAACTAAGGTCCAATTTGAGCAGCAACAGGAAGAAGAACAGGACATGGCCTGAGTTGAAGCACATGACCCACTGCACATGGTTGACATTATTTGACATCAGGACCATCCACTGTTAGAGAACGCTCTATTCTCGACCGGAGATCTATGGCATGCACATTGACATGAACGAGCGCTTAAGGAAGCTCGATGCTCATTTTGTACACCAAGATGAACGCCTTGATCAATCATGAGGAGCAACTTTCTCAGATTTGGGGGACTCTTAACCCTAGCCAACTTACCCCTGATTATTAGCACTTCTTGTTCATGTTTAGGTTCCATCGGATGACCTTTGGATATCATCGACATTTTGCTCCCTATCTTCATCCAGAGGAGTCTTCCTTTTCTACTCAGTATCTTTCACTTTTTTTTTGGAAATGGTAAATATATTTGACATATAACAAATTTACACATTTTATGTTCTACACAGCCCCAAGCTTGTGTTCACCGGCTATACAAAAGAGAATCTATCATGAAAACAAGAATACATAGTTGAATAAACATGTATTTTAACTAGAGGAAGCCCGTGCCTTCGACACGATAAGTATTATAATATCGTCTAAAAAAGTTAAGAATTTAACTTTAATATTTTAAATTTTTATCAATATTATTTAAAAAAAAAATGAGTGTGATTGAAGATGAGAGATGAGAGATGAGAGATGAGAGATGAGAGATGAGAGAATGAGAATGAGAATGAGAAGATAGAGGAGAGAGATGATGTGATGTTTATATTAGAGAGAACTTGTGATGATTTTCAAAATAGTCATAAAATGTAATAGTAATTTTTCTAGCGATTGCTATTGGTGAGAATTCCATCTGATCATATATAATCTTTCATTTCTAGCCTTCCATATGTGATAAACAGAAGCTGCAAAAGTAAATCCAAGAGCTGTAGAATGGAATCTACTTCCTAATCCAGTGAGCACTTCTACTAAGTGATGTGAGAGGGAGTGAGAACCCCATCCAGTTACTGATTGCCTTCCATGTCTCTTCTATTGGTTTGCACTTGAAGAACAGGTGATCACTGCTTTCATGATTCACCAGACATAAGGGGCAATTCTGGTCAATATCTTGTCCGTGCCAAACATTGAGGACAATGTTTAGATTATGTGGAGGGAGTGGCAAACAGTTAACTATGTTTGAACATGACAGTTACTTGAATGTGGTCATTCTAGATATCAATGATGGACGCACTTGAATGAGAATTGGCAGCGGAATCAGTATGGTGTATTATCATGGAACTGCCATCCACATGATCAATTGTTTGTTTTGCAAAATTTGCACTAGTGTGTTCTTGATACTATTTGAATGATTGACAAGATTTATTTAGAACTTTAATTATATATGTGTCATAGGACTAAAATTTCATTCTTATTTCTTTTTCCGTGTCAATGATTATCATGGCATGCATTTGGAGAAACGAGTTAGGAAAGCTACTCCTCCAAATCGGATGTTCATGAGTAGGCTATAACAATACCTCGAATAGCTGGCTAATTTACACTTGTTTGAACACCACAAGGAGAGGAAATCAAAGTGTGATGTGTAAAACACGCATTAATCAGAAAGAATGAGATGAAATATGTAACGATCTTGAAGGCTTGCTATGCACAATCTTTATTTGTGCTTCTTTATTCAAATAAAAGATAAGTAGAAAAATGTGTAGTTATTTTCTTGATCCTCTTGATAATTTATATTTTTAATTTTCTCTGTGAATCAAAGTTGAAAAATCGAGTGACCATTGGGACAAAACTAACACACAATTATATTTTGAAAACAATTTTGTGGTTGGCAATGAAGTTATTAGATAGTATTAAATACTAAAGGGGATATTTTAGATGTTTGGATTATGTATATACTATATAAGCTTGTTTTGTCAATGAGAATACTAAGTTTTTCCCTTCAAACATAACATGGTATCAGATCCTTAGAGAGAGAGAGAGAGAAAATACCACAAAATTGCCAACCGCCGGTAACTGGAGGTCAGACCATCTCCGACGACACCCGGATCCCCTTCTCCTTACCCTATCCTCCACACCCTAGCCTCAACAACCCCATAACCCTGTCAAAAAACCGCTCCAGAACCCACATCCACAACCGCCGCACTTTCAACCTTAGATCTACTCCGATTTATTAACTTCCAGCCCGAGCCATCACCACGGGACAAACGACGACCCAGTTGCCCTACCATCTTCGGCCGCTCCTCCGGCCGATGCTTCACGTCTGCTCACGAACCATTGGGATGCTGTAGTGCGCATTTTGAGATATCTAAAAGGTGCTCCTGGCAGGGGATTATTGTATAGAGATGGCCATATCTCTCTTTGTGGTTATACAGATGCAGATTGGACAGGTTGTCCAAATAATAGACGTTTCACCACGGGATATTATGTTTTCATTGGACGAAATTTGGTGTTTTGGAAAAGCAAGAAGCAGACAGTAATTGTCAGATTTAGTACAGAATCCAAATATAAAGCCATGACACATATTAGTTATGAGCTTGTATCCTTGAGAAATTTACTTGAAGAATTTGGATTGTGCATCTAAATCCCATGGAGTTAAAGTGTGACAATCAGGCAACAATCCACATTGTAATGAACCCTGTTTTTCATGAGAGAACCAAACATATAGAAGTGGATTGCCACTTAATTCGGGAAAAGATCAAAGAAGGTGTCATCAGTACGGCCTATGTGAGATCAAATGATCAATTTGTAGACATGTTTACCAAACCCTTGGGAGGTTCACAGATTCATTCTATTTGTAACAAGCTTGGAGCATATGATATTTTTGCTCCAACTTGAGGGGCAGTGTTAGATAGTGTTAAATAGTAAATGGAGTATTTTGGGTATTTGGATTATGTACTATATAAGCTTGTTTTGTCAATGAGAATACTAAGCTTTTCCTTCTTAAAACATAACAGAAGTTAGACATGCACTATTAGTTGATGTTGAATATTATTGCCCTTGTGTTTCAATAATTTGATAGATAAGATAATTTCTCTTCAAGTTTGTGTTATCTCTTTTGCAGTTACTGTCTTGAGAATTTGATAAGGCTTTGTTGTGCATGAATTGAGTGCATTTGGATGATTATTTAGTGAAATTCAAGCATAAATAGTTCCTTAATGGTGTTTGGATGTTTACTTCAGCAGAAAACTACCAATAAAAATTCACAACTTGGAGCAAACGACCGCCTGATTGGCAACCCGATTGGTATCAATTTTGCTATCAATTTTGGCTTTGTTATCCCTCATTGATGGAGGCTTTTCGTATATAGAAATCTGTACAAAGTCTATATAGAAATCTAAACAAGATCTAAATCTATCTATATTAGGAAAACTAATCTAAATATATCTGTTAGGAAAACTAATCTAAATCTATCTCTTATGAAAACTAATCTAAATCTATCTTAGGAAAACTAATCTGCATCATATTGGGCTTGGATACCTAATCTGTGCCCTATTAGAATTGTGCCGAATAAGGGTCGCAATTTGATGCGATCCTGAAGTATCACTTTGTCAATTAACAACTGATGTCAATGTCGAGAGAGAGCTTTGGTAAACATGAATTGTGTGAAGATCAGTGGAGTTGTGAGGAAGCGTAATCACTCGCTGATCAAAAGTCTCACGAATATAGTGGCAATCCACTTCAATATGCTTGGTGCGCTCATGGAAAGAGAGGATATGTAGCATTCTGAATGACACCAGTGTCATGTGATGCGATCCTGAAGCATCACTTTGCCAATTAACAACCGATGTCGATGTCGAGAGAGAGTTTTGGTAAACACATGAGTTGTATGAAGATCGATGGAGCTGCGAGGAAGTGCAATCACTCGCTGATCAAAAGCCTCACGAATATAGTGACTCACTCCAATATGTTTGTGTGCTTATAAAAGAGAGGCTTCTTGGTTTCAGCTTTGACTTCTTAGTTGCTTCAGCTTCTCGATTTTAATTCCAGCTTTTGTTCCAGTTTCTTGAATCATGTTCTTGTTCCTATTCCTCCTGGACGTGTTCGTGATTTGGTTTGCAGAATTTGATTTGATTTGATTTACAAACTCAAGTTGACTTCATATCTGCCATCTTGAGTTTAAGGGAAGGTGTTAGAATATATTTAGCATGTTTACATATCTTTAGCATATTACTCCTGATATCTTTATCTTATCATTTGACATCTTTAGGATTTCTTATCTTCGTTATATCTTTAGGGTTTGTCAACTCCTTGTTTAGTTTATTTGTATCCAAAATAATAAAGAGTATTCTTCTCTTTGTCTCTCCCTTATTTTCAACAAAAGTGTGATTAAATCTTATTGGGTGGGGTCGGCCACATGTATCTGTTAGGGTATATGCACAGATGCACAGAGATCCGACAAATATAGTGCGTTGGATGTCGGCTACCTATCAATCACTGTCCTAGTCTAATTAAAGATCAGGTTTGAGCTATATAAAATAATATAGAGTAATATAATACATAATACAATATAAATAATGATACACAATAATATATACAGTAGTGTAGAACAAATGCATGACACTGCTTCATAGGAAAATTATCCCTAACTAACTAACAAACTAACTAACTAGCCATCTAATCAACTAACTCCTCATAACTGCTTCTCACTAGATGGTGTGAGTCATATATGTATCTTCCTCTTCCAATCCGGTCGATGTAAAACATCTGTTACTATTTGTGCATGAATTTCACTAAATAATCATCTAAATTAACTGGTACTTTCTCTCCTAAATAAATTATCAACAGAAATTGTGTCTTTATGGGTGATGGGTGTTTTTTTTTTTTTTTTTTTTTTGGGGGGGGGGGGGGGGGGGGTGGGGTG
>JAOWBR010161657.1:0-12231 GCA_028571145.1 Dionaea muscipula
GGCACCGGAATGGTGTAGTGGAATATTTTGTGGGTCATAGTCTAGGAAATGTATTATATAATAGATATTTTGTGGTGAAGAATTCATCCCAATTGTGGAAGATGTCATCTTTAAATGTGGTTTTTAGCGGTGTTTTCTTTAGCTTTAGTTCAGGAGTACTTTGACAATTTAGTCTTTTCGTTGATTGCTTGAGTGAATAGCACTCAGTATATTTTGATATTTATATACACTTAGGAATAAATACATCTTATGTTTATAAGGCAATTAATAAAAAGGTGCTACTTCTTAAGTATGATATAATTTATGTACATGAACCTACAAATAAATGAACTAGTCATTAATTACTTGCTATTCCCAACAATTCCTTTGGCATCCCCCCTCAATTTGATTTCGGTAAATCTACAAGAATCAATTTGTTAACTAGGAACTGATGGCGCTAACGTGGCATGGATTTGTGAAGATATATTTGATTTATAGGGTAGTGGAAATATGTGGGAGTGTGAAGACTTGATGGTCGTAGGCTTCTCTAATCGAGTGATAGTCAACTTCGATGTGCTTGGTGTGTTCGCAGTAGACTGGTAAATCTACAAGAATCAATTTGCTAACTAGGAATTGGTGGCGTTGACATGGAATGACTTTGTGAAGATATTTGCGATTTATAGGGTAGTGGAGATATGTAGAGTGTGATGACTTGATGGTCGTAGGCTTCTCTAATCGAGTGACAGTCAACTTTTATGTGCTTAGTGGGTTCGTGGTAGACAGGGTCAACTGCAATTTGGATTGCACTAGTGTTGTCGGCATGTAGTGGAGTGTGTTGAATTGGACAGAATCCAAGCTCCGTGAGAAGACCACGCAACCAAATTATCTCAGAGCATGCAACACACATGGACCAGTACTTGACGTCAGTTGATGATTTTACTTCTTGCATTTCTAAGAGATAAGAGCATCGCCAAGAAACATACACCATCGGGTTGTGGATTTCCTAGTGTGTAGGCAACCGACCCAATCAATGCCACTATAGGCGTGCAGCCGTAAGGAAGAACTAGTAGGGAAGAATAAGCCATGACTGGATGTGCCAAGAATGTACCAAATAATGCGTCATACCGCAGATAAATGGAGATTCCTTGGTTCTTGCATGAACTTACTGACTGTATGAAGAGCATAAGAGGTGTTGGGTTGGGTAATGGTTAGATAGATAAGACTGCCAACTAATTTTCGATAGAGAGTTGGATCCTCTAGGAGCTCTCCTTCATCATGGCAGTATTTCACATTAAGTTCCGTGGGGGTGTCAATAGAAGTCATGTGGGTAAGGCTAGCCAGTTGGATCAAATCCTGACTATATTTGTGTTGGTTCAAGAAGACACCTCGAGGTTGATCATGTACCTCTAAGCCCAATAAATAAGTGAGCTGGCCTAGGTCTTTCACATGGAATGTAGAATGCAGCAAAGTCTGGATTTCAGAGATGGCCACTGAGTCGGAGCCGGTAATAACATCATCGTCCACATAAACAAGGAGGAGAACTATGCCCTTAAATGTCCTTTGTAGAAAAAGGGTGAAGTCATACTAACTTTTTGTTAAAGAAAAACCTAGAAGAGTGGATCAAAAATTTTCAAACCATACTCTCGGTGTCTGTTTCAAAGCATACAAAAAGCATTTCTGTTTGCAAAAATCATTATGTGAAGAAGAACACATACCAGAGGGAAGTTTCAAGTAAACTTCTTCCTTGAGATCATGGAATGCATTCTTTACGTCCAATTGATGTAAGGGTCATGATTGGGATGCAACAATGAGTATAGTTTGTACAATGGTCATCTTAGCGACTAGTGCGTATGTTTCATCATAGTCTATACCATATTCTTGGTTGTTTCCAAGAACCACTAACCGAGCCTTGTAACAGTCGATGAACCCATTGGATCGAAGCTTGATAATAAATATGAACTTAGTCCCAAGGGGTTTCATGGATGAAGGACTAGGGACAACATCCCAGGATTGGTTTTCTTCAAGTGCGAGAAGTTCTGTTTCAATAGCTTTCCGCCAACAATCGTGCTCCATTGCCTGTTTATAAAATGAAGGAATAGAAGACAAAGTGGCTGTGAAGGATGAAGGAGGAGAGAAACCAAACTTATCTAGGGGTTTTCATTCCCTAATATTATGTCTGAGACGAGGAGGTGTAGTTACTGAAATAGGATCAGCAGTCAGGGAATGAGCTTGAGGGGGCGGGAGAGATATGAGATGTTGGTTGGATATGGAGGAGGAGCGTCTTTGATGCATGCTTAGAATGATCCGGATCTACACAAGAGTTGGTAAACATAAGCAAAACGAAAAAGGAAGGAGAAACGAGATCCTAGGAAAAAAATATTTATTTTCGAGAAAGATCACATTTTTGGAAATTCAAATACAACTCAATTTTGGATCATAGCAAAGAAAACCTTTATAGTGTACTGAATATCCTAGGAAAGCACATTGGATTGATTGAACCGTGAGTTTTGTGCGTTCATGTGTAGGAAGATGGACATAGAACACACCACTGAAGGTGCGATGGTTGGAATACTTGAGATGGTGATCAAATAACCAGGTGAAAGGAGATTCGTAGTTTCGCACCAGAATTGAGAAGACATTAACAAGAGAGTGCAACCAACATCGAGAAGGTGATGGTTTTTCCGCTTGGCCACCCCATTTTGTTGAGGTGTTGAAGGGCAAGATCGTTGTGAGATGATACCATTATTTTGCAGAAAGTCCTTTTAAACAAATGAGACGTGTACTCACCTCGTTGTCAGAACGAAGATTTTTGATATTGGTTGAGAATTGGGTTTGAACATATGTATGAAAAATCTTAAAAACATAAAATACTTCATCATTAGAATGGAGAAAATAAATCCACGTGAAATGATTATAATCGTTAGTAAAGGTGACAAAGTATTTGTAATTAGCATGAGAGGTGATTGGTGGTGTTATACTCCACACATCACTATGTATGAGATCAAAACGTTGAACTGTATGTGGTGTATGAATAGGAAAAGGTAGAGATTTACTTTTGTCAAGCCTAGAAGAATCGCAATTAAACTGAACGATATTAAGAGATGGTGATTCTTTATTCCCAAGGAAACCGGATTTTAGTAAATCATGAAGTACATTCGGATTTGGATGTCCGAAATGTTTATGCCACGTTCGGTAATAAACCTGAGCAGATTTACAAGTGACAAAAGACAAAGAAAAAGGAGATGAAGGAAATTGATGAGGAAACAAACATCCCACTTTAGCCCCCCCTCGTGATCGAAGGATTGTTGATCTTGTGCAACACAACTAGATTTAGAAAATTCCACTTTACAATCTTTTTTAACGAACTGACTAACAGATATAAGGTTGGTGGTATGACCAGGAGATACCTAGACATCAGTTAGAGAGGAAGAAATATCACTAGTTGGCCGTGATAGGTAAATGATTGCCATCAGCAGTATGAGTTTTGAGATTTCCGAAATATTTGTTTACATTAGTAAGGGAATATCATGGTTTGTCATGTGGTGGGAAGCCCCAAAATCAATGTACCAAGGAGATGAGGTAGATAAGGGTTACCCTGAGAGGCCTAAAGCTAAAAATGCAAAAATGATCATTTGTTGAATCCATTTTAGGCATCACTGGGTGGACAGGAGCAGGAGCGGGTTGTGTAAGAGGTGTTGTATCCACAAAACTTGCAGCACTAGTAGAGCCAACTGAGGCAACATATGTTGTTTTCGATCTCTTGGGGGATCGAGGACATTCTTTGATTATATGACCATCCTTTTTGCAGTAATTATAGAATTTCCGACGACAGTTGGAAGCATAATTACCAAATCTTTACAACAGAAACATTGAACAGTACTCATACCTAGGCCACAGGAACAGATGTGGAGTGACATTGTTCCACGGTGGTTTGAGTGAGAAGGCGTTGCTCCTCACGAAGTAAATCATGCATCCAAGGAGGGGACAAATTCTCGATTCATAAGATTGGATCGGATGCCTTCAAATTCAGGTCTCAGATTCATTAGAAATTGATCCCTCTTAGTAGTTTCATGGACGGATTGGATTAAACTGAGACCTTTGGGCGGTAAGAGAGCATACACTATTTCAGTGTATTCAATCCAAAGATTAGTGAAACTAGAGTAAAAAATCAGAAATAGAGAGAATATCATGTTGTAGTGCAGCTAGTTCATGCTCAAGTTGGAACCGATGAGCAGCGTAGTGTTTTGTTGCTTATAGATCTTCTTCAGGTAAGTCCACATCTCTTCTGCTATCTAGATAGACGAAGATTCAAGATGATCTTGGGTTCGACAGATCCTAAAATCCACGACATGACTTGAGCATCGTTAACTTCCCACTTTGGGTGTTGGTCTTTGTTCGGAGCAGGTTTACTACCATCAACGTGTCCCCACAACTCCTTGTGCCTGACAAAAATCATGAAGTGAAACGCCCAAGCTGAATAGTTCTTTACATTGAAGCTAATTAAAGAAGCATTTAACTTATCTATAGTCATGACATCAAGAGAAAAAGAGTAGCCAAAAATAGGAAACTTGAGAACAAGAGAGAACATAAAATTTAGAACTGTAGCTCTGATACCATGACAATTTAGAAAGTCTTTTTGTGAATTGCTTGGGTGAATAGCATTCAACATCTTTTGATATTTATATATACCTAGGAATAAATACATCTTATGTTTATAATACAATTAATAAAGGTGCTACTTCCTTTGTACATGAATGTCATAATCTATGTACATCAGTACATGGATCTACAAATACATGAACTAGAGTCGTTAAATACTTGTTATTCCCAACAATTCCTTTGACATACTTTTGTATATGTCTTTTATATTTATAATTTAACCTAGTGACTGAGGATTATTGTGTCTTGGAAACACATGGCTAGTAATACGCTTTTGCAGCTTTTGGAGATTTGAATAACTGAAGTACCAGGTTCTGGTTTTGGTTTAGTTTATCTGGTTACAAATTATTTCCAGAGGCTATATCATTTATGATGTGTTTGAATCATTTACTTCTCGCAGACATGGTTTAGTTTAACCAAAGTTGTATCCCATATGGGTGTGTTTGATTTTACTGTAGATAAATGGGGGATAATTAATGATGGAGGATAAAGAAAGGGATTATAAATGATGGGATAATGTGTTGGATTTCATATCCAACATTCGGCACATTTCCATTGTTTGATTTCTAGAAAAAAAAAACGTTGGATAAAAAATTTCTTAGACTATACCACTGCCAATTAACCAAAATTAAAAAAAACCATGCCAATTAACCAGAAATCGAATGAGGGCAAAATTAAAAAATTAACATCATCTTCAACTTTTGCACAAGTTGAAGATGAACAAATTACAGAACATGAGCAAATTACAAAAAATCAGCAAATTACAGAATTTAAGATGATGTTCAATTACAGAAATTACATCTCCACAGGTTTGTCGAATGAGTGCAACGATCATCGAATGAGGGCAACGATGAGGGCTTCGGCATATCTGATGAACTCAAATGAGGGCAACATGAAGGTTTGATGGAAAATAGAACAAATCGAAGTCTCGAAGAAAATTGAGGAGAAGAAATCGAAGAGACGACGACCAAAATCGAAGAAATCGAACTTGAGGAGGTCGCAGATCTGACAGGAGAAGGAGACAATCGTCGGATCAGACGCCGCATCGGAGACGTCCTCCTCTTGTGGCACACTGCCGGTGGAGAGCACCTCTAGCCGCGACAAGTCGAGAGGGAAACTGGATTGTGGATTTCTGCTCGTGGAAGATGAGCAAAGCCACAGGATGGATTTTTGCTCGAGAAAGAAACTGGATTTTTCCCCTTATCCAGCCACCTCGGATATGAAAAACCACCCCACCCATGTCTTTTGTTCTCCCACGTTTGTGTGGAAAATGGCCAATGCAGGATATAATTTCCAGGATGATAATATTCCAAACAAACACAAGATAAGTAGCATGCCAGATTTGTTTTTCTTATCCAGCAATGTGAATAGTGAAATCAAACGTGGCCTATGAGTTTTGTATTTGGCTACACTGATGTAGCTTAGATAAGGAAAACATTCTCCAATTTTAGGTAAGGTAAAGTTAAACATCCAAATCTGATCATCCCCAGAGCTTGACTCTCACTTCCTTGCATGTCTTTTGAAAGCAAGAATGGTTTCTTAAAAGAGTGTTAAGATGCAATTAGGTTTTCCATCCTAGGCGTGAGCTTTGCGCTTAATTAGGTAAGGTGAGTTCCTTGACATGTACTAGAGCCAACTTCGAAACTTGTTACCCTCAATTATTGTTGTTTGTTTATTTTATTAAGCACATGTGGTTAAACTTTGAGTGAGGAGGGTTCATAATCTATACTTCAAGCCTAGTGGGCTTTGCGCTAGGGATATGTTGAAGCCCATTTCTTGGGTATATTACCATAAGTTTGAGCCTTTAATAGAGTTGATTCCTTAACATAGTTTAAGAGTATGTGTAATTTGAGGTTCGGGTTTGAATCTTGCTAACCCCATCAATTCTGCATATGGTAAAAAGAGGGTCATGGCACAATCACGCTTCAAATCCAAAAGGCATTTGTGTAAGAGGGTGTGTTAAGTACAAATCTGATTCTTGGGTCTTCTGACCTAAGATCAAGCTTTTGATAAAGTGAGCTCCTCAACAAAGAGTACGTGTCATGCATTCTCTTCATGAGAAAATGAGTTTCTTTTCATGATAATAAATTTCTACCGTCTTCCCTATACTAGTGTTTCGAAAGGCGTAAGGCGAATGCTTGCGCCTAATCGAAGTAAGGCGCATAAAAAAATTAAGCATTTTCAATATGCGAGGGGCATAAAAAAATTAAACACCAGTCATTAATAAGATAAATAGCATCACAAATGATATAATATATGAAGTCCAACAAATGATTACTAGCTACTGAGTAATAAATTAAGTGAAACAACATTGGAACATAGTGTGGCACAGTTTTAATCAAAGCCAACTTTTCAAGCTAAATAGTTAACAACTTAAGACACCAAAAATTCTTCATCAACAACACAATCACTCATCAGCAAGTGTAAACAAATTCTCTTCATTTAAATTTTCATCCACATCAACACTGATATCTGTTTTCACATATGTTCTCCATATTCTCCTCATCAGTTGCTTCAAATAAATCGTCTCCTTTTTTCTTTGTTAGTATACAAAATTGTTAACTTTATCCTAAAAATTTTTAGGGAAAAAAAAGTTGAAACACTTGCACCCATGCGTGCTCTGAGCCCGATCCCCAGATGCGCGCTTGATCGAACGTGCGCTCCGGATGCACCTTGCGCACACCTTTTAAAACACTGCCCTGTACTGAAATTATTTAGAAAAATTGGAAGCTCTTATTATTCCCTTGGTCCATTTTGTGTGCATGTTCATTTTTTCCTGGCATATCCCAAGTTTTGTGCAGTTCTAATAAATTCAAATCATTTTTTTACCGTCCAATCATACCTTTATTTAAAAATAGGTAGTTTCGAAAGTTCCAATTACGAATTATGAGCATCCTTTATGATCTTAACTTCCTCATACACGTAAATTTGTGTAGTGGGAGCTTTAACGGAGTGTTTCCAAATTTGTATCCTTTTTGAACCCTGCTAACATTTGTATCCCCCTCTTCACTTTCATGCATTCACAATCTCATTCCCTTGATGGTATTGTGATTTCATTAATGAAATGTTTCATAGAGGCACAAGTGACAAGCTGCATAGCAGAGTTCCCTGGAGTTATCAGATGGCATTGAGAACTATGTTTTCTGGAAGTTGAAATGCTTCTGAAATCATATGTATTCTTACTTTCGGTTCAGTTGTTGAGTTCACTCTATATCCTTGATTCTCTCTCCTTTACAAGGCTCTTCAGTTGCTTTCTCTATCCTCATCTTCTCGACACTCGCAACTTCTTTTTTCTATCAGAATCAAGGTGCTTTGCATTTCTCAGGTAAGAAAGAAAATGGGTCTTTCATAGCTGGCAAACCTGATCACTCCGAAGCAGTTGTTAAGGATGTGTTGGATCATTCTACTAGCTCAGCTAAAGGCATTATGCAAGGTTACACGGTTAGGCCTAGGAATGGATTGGATGCCACACAAGAAGTTCATCAAGGAGATCATTCTCTTGGTGAGGTGAACATGGAGGCTACTATAACATCTGATGATGTCATAAAGGCTGGAGGCCTTGGTACAAGAGATGACTTAAATAGTTTTCTTCCTGTTGCAAGTGACCTGACGGACTTTGAAGCTTCTCTTATTGATGCACGGGAGTACGAAGAACCCCAGGAGGTGCCACGCAAACCAGGTCTTGGCTGGACTGGAGCAACCACACCAGAGTAATATGTGTTCCATATACTGTATTTTTTTTTTTTTATGCTGTACTTGAGGTATGTTTAACACCTGTTAGTGTCTTCAAAATGTTGAAAGAAACAATAACTTGCCATTTGCTGTTTTTGAAAATCTTCAAGAATCACTTTTTCCTGTCTGAAACTAATGTCTATTTCATACCATAACCTATACAACTTTACTAGAGGCATCTCTTCATGTGATAATTTGAAGTTCTTCATGATGATTGAGTTGCACATTGTGTACCAATCTGGTGATCCACTTTTTAGATTACGAGGACCAGGGGATTGGAATATCACTAAAACGTTGCAGTGGGCCTTGAGGAGGTGAACTCTTTCTTCAATGGTTCTCGATCATTGAACTTTTGAACTTCTTGTTATGCTTGTCTTTTTGTCTCCATAGTTGGTTGGTTGCAGTGGTAATGTATATACAGGTGCTAGCATGGCCTGTATTTCTGCAGATGACTGAAAAATGCTTCATCTAGCCACTGTCACAAAATAGGTTTTGCCTTTTGGAATATCCTTTGCCCAGGAGTTAGGATAGCCAAAGGATCATAACTTAGTTTTCTTCGTGCAAACAATTTCCACTTGGTGCCAAAATGAGTCTTCCATCCTTCTCGTGTGCGGTAATGGGGAAGGTATTGCTTAACCCCAAGGTTGACGCTCCCACAAAATTCTAGAATTCTTTTGTTTTCGGTTAGTATATGTTCAAGACCATTTTTTCCTATTGCAGATGATAGGAAAGCTACTAGGTAGAAAACATCCTCCTCTGGTGTTATCATTGATGTGTTGTCATTCCACCTGTAGTTTGGAATGTAGTTTATTTAGATATACAAATAAAAACCATCTATCTTAAATGGCCAAGGAAAGGTAATCTGGAATTATATAGTACCTGGACTGATTGACTGGATAAATAAGTATTGGGCCATTGCTGTTGTCTATGAGGATGTTGCCAAATACTTGTTGTGCAAACTCATGAATGCTGCTCCTGGGAACAAGAAGATTGAGCCAGGGGTGAGGGACATCCCATAAACCTTTCTCCCGGAGCTTTACTTCTGACAAGTGCACTCTATCTAGGAATTCCACATAAGATACCTCTGACAGAAAAAGGGTGTGTGGAATATAAGCTAATTTCGATAGTATGTTGTCTATCTGCTGCATTTGCAAACATGTAGAATGGTTAGGATCTAAATGGAACCACTCAAGGAATCAGCCAAAACTTGTTGGATGCCATGCCATGCCATGCCATGATTTAGAGTGGTTGTTAATGGAGGCACTGACCTGGTCCACAGCTTCTGCATCCTTGGTATCTGGGCTGATGTACTTGACCATTTCCAGGCAGTATAGAGTTTTTCCCTCTGAAGTGAAGAGGCTAGCTTGAACTGGATCTTTGGGGTTGAAGGATGATCTCCAATTATTGACAAGGTCAGTTTTATTTATGATAACAAATCCTTCAATGTAGTCAAAACCGTTCTCCAAGGATATCAAGCACTCCTGGTCCTTGGTGAATGAGTTGAACTCAGTGTACAGCACTCGTATCCATTTTACCTGTTGAGCAATTATTATTCCAATAATGTCATGACACAAAGACATTTTTATTCCTTAATCTGATGAATGGATCTTTGGTAGAATAGTACTTGCCATCTTGGGAGCTGGTTCAAGCGCTATTCGGGCCCTAGTGATTATGCCAAACTGCCCCAGCCCGCCCAGGACAGCATAAAAGAGGTCAGCATTCTGCTTCTCCGAACAAGTCACTATGTTCCCCCTCCCTGCATTAAGATTGGAGATGAGTGTCACCATTTTGGTGGTGTCATATTTTTTATTAGTGAATGTTTTAAAAGATTTCTCTTCTTGGGTTATTGAAGTCAGTTCTTTCTCACTACTGTTGAAAAATTTTACAACATACCTGTTACTACTTCTAGCTGATGCACGTTGTTTATTTGTGGTCCGTGCCTGAAAGCTTGGCCGCTAATTCCAGCATTCGATAAGGTTCCCCCCACGGTCAGATGAAGGTAATCCGTCCAGGATTTAGGTGCAAAACCATATTTTAGAGTGTGATGTAGAATATCTATCCACAGTTCACCCCCTGAAACATCAACATATGGTGGCTCTCCTTGGGGAACATGCATTTTTGATTCCCCAAGTGATTCCATGTTGATTACTATGCCTTGGGGAGCTTGTGCCTGGCCGTTGAGGGAGTGACCATGGCCTCTTGCTGCCACTGTGAGTTCTGAGGAAGAACCCAAATCAAAAACATGTTTTATTGTGCTAGAGATATCAGAAACAGCTTTTGGATAGAGGATTGCCATAGGAAGGGCGTGGAATCTATTTCCAAAGTCACTGCCTGCCGGGTGAGTGTCATTGAAATCAAACTGCCCTCTTAGATTTATCGCCTTCAATGAAGGTTCCATGTCTGAGACATTTGGTCGAGAAAGGTCACAATAATGGTCGATGTTTTGAGTATATGATGAGTTCAAGAGAAGAATCATGAAGAATCTGAAGACCACCAGAATATTTTTTCTAAGTAAGTTGAACGGAAACATTTTTCCCATGACCAAGATATGTGGGCACGCACACACACCTATGCACATGAGGATGGATGCTAGTACAAAAGAATAAAGGGAGGTATGACAATTGGAAGGGGGGCAGCAAAACAGACTTTAAAAGGAGGTGTTGAAGTGCCCAAAGAAGAAAGAGTTGGGCGGGGAATTTAAAGGGTGAGCCTTGGTGGCATAGTCAACTGTTTCATAACACGGTAAACTTAGTCATTTCTCATGGTGGTGTATTTTCAATATATTTGTTTAGGATATGACTTTTTTTTATTTTTTTTTTCAGTTCCATATCCACGAGTTGTCAAAAGAAGCAAGATTCAGAAATAGTTTAGTTAGTACCTTTCAAACAATTTGGCTTCATTATATTTGTCTGTCGGATGTTGTGTGCATATGTGCCTTTGGATACGTGTGGTCGGCTTTACTTAGTGGGAAGTGGTCGTGGAAATAATGATGATGAAACAGTTTGACTTGAAGGATTTTCTTACCTTATAACATCACAAATCATTGCCAGTTTAGGCATTACTGTTGTTTCTGGAAAATCATCCAAAACCATGATTTTCTCTTCATTTATAGTAAATAAATTATGCTGGAGTTTGCAAATTTCAGAGTAATTGCTGGGTAGGACCCTGTGGGTCGGTCGATGTCTTGAGCCGGTCTGTGAGCTAGTCCTTTTCTACTCCTTATTCTTTTTTTGTTCCCGGAATCTGATTTTAGAATGCCAATTGTCATATTCAATTTCTTTTTCTCAAGTTGCTCTAGAGAAATATCTCTGTACTGATCCCCTGAACCGTGAACAGTGAGATCTTAAGCCCTAAGACAGTGATATATATGGAGAGGCTGACCTGTTGGTTGGTCCCTGTGGCTGATCTCTGCGTCTAGTTTTCTGTCGGTTGACCAGTTATTGCTCTCAGGTACAACGAGAATATAAACTTCTGAACTACCATATGGGTTAGAGAAAGACAGACTTGTTGAATCCCATATAGAAACATAACAGGTAGAGACTCTGCATATCTGCGCGGAATGTGGGCATGGGATTTGCATAGTATTGGTCTAGTCATTTATCCGGTTGCCGTTTGCTTTCGTCGTTCTAGATTGGTAGATGGAACCAAAGGAAAGTGGGCATTTGAGGATGACAGTTTGAATCAAGGAAGCACTATCATAACTCTAGAAAACTAGTTTTGCTCTTGAAGTCCAAAATTCCACCACTAGGGCACCATCAAGTGATTCTTCCTTGATAATCTATGACCCTGTTTGTTTGGTGGATAAGGAGGCCGGATAGGACTAAGTAGTCCGGCCGTCTCCTTATCCCTTGTTTGTTGTGG